>JAQFYT010002058.1:0-14002 GCA_034694925.1 Ceratophysella denticulata | reverse complement strand
AGCTGTCCCTTGCTATAATGTACAAATTCATTTGGAAGCCATATGGCTGTATTTATGTTCTACACTTAATATTTTTTACCTAATCATAGATTTTTACACGTCAATTCGTGGCTGAGACTTAGGTAATTTGCCCATTTGCCTATACATATATACATACATTATGCCTTACTGATACATTTATTTTGTAAATTTTATATGCGTTGGTAGTATGACTCAAGCCTTCTCTACATGAGCTAGAGCCTAACTCGCTCTGCTTCATCCATTTTCCTCCTTAAGCCATTTTCGTAAAAATAGTAGGTAGGTTAGGTAGGAGTATTGGGTTGATTGGTTGGTTCGTGCCCTCTGTTGGTTTCGATTTCGGCTGTGCGGCAGTGGTTCAAATTACATGTGTACTATGCACATGTAATTTGAATTGGCGGCAAGACTCTGTGTATTGAGAGTGTGTGCCAGCCATCATCCTTCGACTCATACGCTGCCCGTCACCCGTGCCACGCCGCCGATTGCCTGCCCCTGACCTTCCACCTGACAAACTTGACCCGGAATTTGCCACCTCGTTTTCCTCAGCATGCGTAAGTAAATTATAAAAATCCAACATTAGATACCGGTGCATGTTTTTATAGGGTAGAATCTGATTTTCAGTTAGCCGGTATCTAATGTTGGATTTTTTTATTTAAGTTTTTAGCCGTGCGTTGTATCCCCTACACTGAATGCCCACCCTGTATCTTGCAGCTGGGTACGGACATTGAATGGCTCGGCCTTCTGCTTTGGTACCAAGCTGCCACCCATTGGCGAATACAGTGTGGGTTGGGAAGGGGATGTCGTGTCCCCGGGGGGACTTTGTCCCATTCAGAGCACTACTAGTGCTCCGTATACGGAGCCCGTGCTCGACGATGGGCTGGACCTCACGGCCCTGTACGCAGTTGTGGCGACGCTTGGAGGTGAGTGACTCACCTTGTACATATATGTATATGTAGTTTGTATGTATGTAAATAGTTTTAAGTTTTAGTTTTAGTATTTGTGTATGTATATTTTATGCTTGTAGTGTGTGTGTGTGTGTGTGCATATAATTTTATTTTACAGTTGTTGGTGTTGTTGCCGGTGGGCTCTATTATGGGAGAGCCCGCATCACTGGCTGGGTCACCAGTATCCGCCGTCGGTTCGAGCCACGACGACCAGCCAGTGGTACGGACATGGAGCTCCGTACCTACCGGGAGGTTCTCCGTGATGAAGAGGAGGGAGAGGATGAAGAAGAAATTCTCCACGAACCCCAACCACCCCCCGACGCAGTCAGCGCGAGCCCGACCGCTTTTCACCGTCTTTTCTCTAGTTGTTTTTTTTATAAAATAAATAAAAAACACTCCTGTTTCTGTTGACGCGTGCTGTGCTCTAGCCTGTAATTAATGTATGTGTATTTGCATATGCGTTGTGCATAATTAGGTATATGTATATATGTATGTTGAGATAGTGAGCAGAAATGCTCACATACTGGCAATTTTTGCCTTGGCTTATAATAATGAGCTGTTATGAGTTGAAAACGAATGAGAGGGTTTCTTTTTGTTTTGTATTACCAAAGTGGGAATTACGGAGTGGATAGTTTACGAATAGGGGTGCAAGTTTTTGTTGTGTATGTAATACTCCTCCCTGTGTGTCTGATACCGCAACAATACTATGCGCCGTTTTGAGTATTAATTTGAGGATTTTCTTTCAAACAGTGTCCAGATCATTTTTCGACTTCATGGAGGCTAACTTTCCTTGTCAGAGTCAAGAAATTGAAACCCGGGCCTGCTACTATAAGATTTTAAAATTTTATAAACCAACTCCCGACGGATTCAACTACCATCGAGTAAAGTTATTTAAAAATAAAGTTACTGGAAGTACTAGAACTGAATTTAATCATTTCCATACCAGATATGAAATTGAAAAATTCAAGTGAACATTATAAATATTCAGTTAGACCACGTTATGGTGTATACCGAGTAGTTTTGTATTCAACGACTCCATTAGTGAATGACGATTATACTTTGGAAAGGGAATTTTTTGCAAATTGTATAAGGACGGAATTGAAGTGGAAGACTTTGACTCTTGTGAAAGTTGTACAGATATTTCTCAGCGTTATCCAGGTACAAGCGGAATAACTAAATACATTTGTGCCAACATTCACCAGTTTCCATTTCCCTGTGACTACATGGAGTGTGCCATGCTTGGATTTTGAATTAGCTTGAAATGAACCATATTCCGCACGACAGGTACAGACTTATTAATTTTGTAGATCCAGCATTTATTTATGCCTCAAATTGGTTTGATTTGGCAAAATACTTTCACTGCAAGTTATTTAAAAACGGAATTGAAGTACCAATAGTTTTTTGTAATATTTGTCAGAAAATTGCCGACGCAGTCCCTGACCGAGCAGGGCCATTACAATTTGTCATTTGTCTGTGTACTTTTACATAAATTTCCACGTTCTGCCGTTAGCATAGAACTTAATTCGAGTGGTTTTCCGGAAGTAGAATGGATCGTCAACAATTATTTCAATTATTAAGTCGAAATTTTGAAGATAATTTTGAGTTGGTAATTTATAAATGTACTTCAAGTCCAAATACATTCGACAATTGTGCTGGATTGTATCAACATAAACTTTATAAAAATGGGGTTGAAATTCCAATTGTATTGTGTGAAACCTGCGCTATTAATGTAATCGAAACTCCTGCTCTTTCTGAATTGTTTAAGATGACGTGTGTATGTATGCATCAATTTTGTTTGAATTCAGATAGGCTGAAAGTTTCACTAGTTTCTGTCCCGTTTACTTCAAAACTGTAGGTGTAAAAATTTTTACTTACTATTGTCATGGTTAGCAGTCCCTGTAGAGCTAGTGGTCTTTGGTCCTACCACCCCAATTGTGGCGGGTATCCCGGAGCTGGTTGAAGCGGCGGAGTTTCTCCCTCCCGCCGGCCTATCTCTAACGGCGGCGGCTGCGGAATTTCTCCCTCCCGCCGGCCCATCTCTAACGGCGGCGGCTGCGGAGTGTTTTCCTCCCGCCGGCCCAGCTCTAACGGCGGCGAGTGCGGAATGTTTTCCTACCACCGGCCCAGCTGTCACGGCGGAGACTGCGGAGTGTCTTCGTCCCGCCAGCCCAGCTCTTGCGGAACTTCGGGTCAGAGGCCCTGTCTCCTTCACACTAAACTTCACTGCCGCCTTGGCGGCTCGTTTGGCATTCTTGCCCATTTTTGTCCACTACAGTATGTAGGTATACGAAACAAATAAAGTTTTCTAAACAAAATCCAGAGAAGTACGAAGACAATTATTAGAAGTTGTATTTTAATGCATTGAACTGAAGAGATATTGAAATACAATTTATAATAATTGTCTTCGTACTTCTCTGGTTTTTTAAAGATTGCACTTACACTTATTTGGCAGTACTGAGGCCAAACAGGTGCAAGAGAGAAGGCAAGATGAGGCCAAGAAACTGGTTTTTTTATTCACGCATATTCTGCCTTGGCCTCATTATACCATATAACGAGTATGGAAGGGGGAAATCTGTGCATTGTACACTGCTGGTACTCACAAAGAAAAATCAAAACAAGAAGGATATATTCATAAACATAAAATAACATAACATAACATAAGCATAAAAACAACATAACTAATTTCATGCTTGTTTGTGAATACAAGCAGAATTGTAAAGAGGAACAAGTACACTCCGTATGTACATACAAACAATATGTACACACGCACAAGTAAAAAGCCATGGTCAGGCATTTTCAGGCAGAAGGAAAAAACTACACTGCAATTCAGCATAACCATTTGGGACAATACTCAAACTTAACCAATACTCCTACCTAACATACCTACTTAACCATTTTTACGAAAATGGCTAAAGGAGGAAAAAGGATGAAGCAGAGCGAGTTAGGCTCTAGCTTACATGTTATAAAATAAAAACTTTTATGTGCGTATACTTATGACTCAACTCCACTTCTACCCGCCCGTACATGGAGAAAACTGAGAAATACCCGCCCGTGCATAGAGAACGCAGAGAATATCAAAATCTCTTTCTCCATGCAAAAAAACATTGAAGTAATGGATACTAGACTCTAGCTTATGTTAACATTAGGTCGTTATCCATTGAGGTTTCGATGGTATTTTCGACATCTCGTGAGAGAGACATAAATTCGAAGAAAACCATATCGTTCCCCTTGTACCGAACCTGCAATCTATTGTAGTCATTGACAAATGAAATTGTCAATCCTACCGGAACGCCGGACTTACGTAATCCTTTACAGCTGCAGTGGACTTCTCTTCCTCTTTTAAGTTAGTGAAAATTTGGATAAACTGTGTCCTAACACTTTGCAGTACCTCTCTTTTGCTGTATTGATTGGGAATTCATGTGGATTGGTATTTCCTTATCTTTACTTTCAATTATCTTTAACTCATCTACCGCAATATCCAGCGATCCTACCAGTAAGTAACCTCCTTTCACAACCATAAAATCACATCTGAATGGATTATAACCTGGAATAGAGCGGTAACTCCACATAAGGAGAGATAATTACCGTTCAGATTGCAGGGAATATAAGGCATAACATTGCAGGCTACTTCTTACTGGGGGGGACTCATTACTAAACAAAAATTCAACGTAATACTGTAACGGTGTGAAAACAACCGTTAAAGTATTCGTAATTAGTAGTTATCATTTAGTCTAGAAAAATAGACATACATTGGATTTGATCAAAAAAAATTATCAGCATGTTAGTTGGTGAGTGTTTTCTATGGTAGGCTTTTTAGAGAAAACAGGATGCCTGGCTTCTTATTTTATTAAAGTAATGGTCGCCTTCCGTTACTCCTTGGCCTTTGTTCCTAATTCTGCCCTTCTACGTGCATCAAATCTTTCGATGTCATCCCTTAGACGAATAATTTAATCTTATTCCTTAAATTGGAATCGATCCTTATAAGCGCTATTCATATGTTCGATGATCAACGTAGTTAACTTTTCCTCATCAAAATTTAGTCCTAATTGTTGATGGACTTTTACCGATATATAAAAATATGTTATTCCCTATCTAATTGATTCGTTCTGATAATTGGAACAAGGAATGGGTCCCCTTCCTCCCGTCACCCCCCTTTATTCTACATGTCCCAACCTTGAATACGGACATTACCCGGAGCATTCAAGGGCGACCCTCACCACAAAAACAGCGATTTTATGGAACCATCACCATTCTACTACGTTAGTAAGGTTGCGATTACTTTAGTAGCTGAGGGATACAGCGTATGACCTTAACCTAAATTCAACTTAAGCAACTTGAATATGTTGTATGTTTGTGTAACGATTGTTTTATTACTACTTACGATTAGTAAAATAAGTTAGTACTTCCGGGTGTTAGTATCCATTTTCCGTGCGGAGGATGTAACAACACTACGTATAAGATTTGGAATACTACAGAAGTTAGTTTAGGTTTATGTTAGTTCAAGCTTAATATTAATTTCGTGCATTTCAGGTCGGAATATGTATTAGTTTATTAGCGTTTACAGGATAAACAAACTACATGTAATGCAAGGCATAGTATTAGCTTAGATAGTCTAATTAAGAGCGTGAACTTTGGCAACCAGTTCACTTCAATTCAATTACCTTTGTTCTGCTAGATATACTAGCATGGCTATGCCTGCTGGGGACACAGTAGTCTTAGTTTTGGCGGTATCCGCCTTTTGATTCTTTGTTTTATTTCGATATAATGGGGGAGAAATAGGATCCCTAGTTACGGAATGATAGCACTATTGTAAGTTTAACGGAAGCCCCTACCATAGGCCCATGCCTATTGTGGTTAACCCATTCTTAGTCCCTAATCCCTGACCTGCTCTCGGTCTCTCCCAAGGGCGTGCTCTGGCATGCCTACTTCTACCCAGCCTTGTCCCTCACTGCTGGTCTGCCAAACTCGGTAATACATTTATGATCCGAGTTACGGTTACCATGACCCTCTTCCCCGATTTTCCCGATTAACCCGCCCTACATTTGTCCTTGATCGGCCTCCGCGGCTGTTACTTCTACTAACACTGAGCGTTGACGGCTTCCGCTCAGGTATTATATTAACCTATAAATATTTGATTTACTAATTGGTAAGTTTATATGTAATTACGCTAGTGGAATTCTGGCTATATCCGCCGGTTTTAATCTTAATGGTATTTAATTGGCAGTTTATTAGTCAGTTCAATCGTCACCTTACTCTTACTCTGTTTAAGTATTATAGAATTAGAATACATTTGTTATTAGATTAACACTAATCAGGTAAATATATTAATGTAAACATCCCCAATATTGCTTGGAGGGCGTGAGTGGATAGTGTAATTAGTATGTAACCCCTTCAATTTAACTTAGGTCACATAGTGTGTTAATAATCAATTTGTTATCCTCTAAATTAGTGTGAAAAATATAACCAGGTGTGTAATTTACATGTGAGGTACAAAAGACTTGTATTAACTACTAACGTTGATTAATTAGTTACTTTCACAAAGCGAAAGCGAAAAAAGCCCTACTAGCCTTATACCCTACTTCGCTTTTCTATCCCTATTTCCCTACTGTTGTCTCTTAGCCCTACCGCACTACTTTGCCCTATTGCCCTAGTAGGGTAGGGCAAGTTGCCGGTCTACGTGTAATAGTAATGTTTGCCGTTTGAATTAAATATTGAAATAATAATTATACTATCTAGTATTATACATGTATATAGATGTGGTTATTGTATTGAATGTTACTTACGTGCAAAGTGAATGAGGAAGGGTTCCTTATATGAAGGTGGGGTCCAATAGCTCTCGTACAAAATAATAACACCAACACTTGGTAGTTTCACAGAAAAGGTGGAGGCTATTTGAATTAGAATTAGGAAAACTAGAAATTAAGGAGAGAAGAAGGGGCGAAGAGGAATTTGAGAAAATGGCTACTACAAACTGGCCCTTTGTTTCCTCTCTCCCACATTAGCATGGGATTTTGTCATAGAGGAGTCCGAGTTCATTTAGTTAACACAAGATACACAAAATATTATCGACTGAAACAGCAATTCGTGCACCTTTTTGGAATTCAGTTTACCGTATACAGCGGGCCGTGCTGCGTTTTACTGGTGCAGGAGAATCAACAAAGTCAATACAATGCAAAGACCTTTAAAGTTCATTTGGCTTAATTTTACGTCGCAATAATTAAAGAACACAAGTCAAATACTCAAATTGCGAAGATGGGCAAAACAATGATAAATAAAAAGTTCCAGGGAATCGGGTATGAACTATTTCTGGACTGTCAGTCATACCTTCTATTACAAGTTTTATGTACGCGCATCTATATACAAAGGCAGGTCCGAAGGGTCCGTCTGTGCACTTAGCAAGCGTTCTTTGTTATTTTGTAGAGTTCTTTTGTAGAGTATTTTGTAGAGTTTTGTAGGGTATTGAGTTTAATAATTTCTTGGAACGGTAGACAGACCTTTGTTTTCAAGTTTTAGTTTAGTTTCTTAGTTTTAGTACCCGGTGCAAGCCTCGAGGGTATTTGTACCCCTCTGGGTTTGGATTTAGAAAAATCACAAATAACCGCAATTTCTTAAAATGGACAAAAAGGTTTCTCAGAATTGTTATATGAGGTAAGGTAAACGTTACCATTGTTATTTTAGCTCAGTTTTTAGCTCACTTAACGCAATCGCATCAAATGAATTGTTTAAAACAGTATGAAATTGAAAATAAATTCCTTACCTCAGGAAATATAATGAGTTCATCAAAATAATCTGGAGACAGATTTTCCTACACTAAAATATCCCGAGTTAGTGTCGAAAGTTCCATAGGATGAAACGCATACAAAGTCAAATTGTTTGATGGTGTAGTGTTTGCAACTGGAAGTGATTGTTGAGCATTTGACGGACCGGGCTGTTCGGTCAAGTTAAAGTCATCAAGCAGGTTCCTCCGTGTCTTGTTAGGTGGAGGTTTTATTTTGGGAGAGCTCGATAATGTTCTCTTGGCCTGAACAGGCAGAACCAATGTTTCTCCTGCAGAATTATTTCCGGGTTCAACGTCAGCGCAGGGGACCTCAGGGACCGGGGCTTCTCTTACTGGGTTAAAACAGGAATAATATATTTCCCCGCCACCCCCGTTTTCTCCTTCCAGCCATCCGCTCGTTGGCGCTTTAAATTTAAAAAAATGAAACTGTTTACTAAAAGGAAAATGTGCAATTTTGCGTCATATTTAAATTGAAAGTAAAACTGCTCTTGTTAAAAAGTAAATGTACATTTCGTAAAAAAAAGACTCTTACCTTTGTAATTCAAAATGTTCAAGAATGCACTTGTCATAGTTGTTTCACTAAACAAACACATGAACTTAATCATAGTTTTGTAAGTCAACTTTGGAAGCCAAAATTTACGAAACAATTTTTCGTAGTAGTGGAAATTTTGACACTAAATCATTGCTTTCACAAAGTCCCGTGTATACTTGTCGTATTAACTGTATTAATCCTTTCTTTGGAACTTTTGCAAAAATTCCTGGTCTGCTTGAGTCGTTCCATTCAAGTAAAAACACTTTTCAATGGGTTGGTCGTCGTTATTTTTACAATTTAGAGTCATCTGATGGCAAGTAGAATGCCCTTGGCTAGCTTGTACCGTGTTGGTAGTCAAAAAGGATGAACTTGACAAACAACATTTTGTAGAACTTTTTTAAACTTTGACTCTGGAGAGAGAGAATGAAGTAAAGAGCTGGAAGGCTGGGAACAAACTGGACTCCAATCGACCCGGCGTATAGTAAGAAAATTTATAATAAACTTGACCGTTCCAAAATAGGCGCCACAGGATCTCCAAGAGCTAGTTTGCAATCAGCTCATCAGACTTCCGGTTCACCCCGACAAAGTCTCATTGTTGACCGTTTTTTCTAGTACAAAGGCTTTTAAATGGCCCTCTGGAAAAGGAAGCCGTTGGAGAAACGGCCGGGTATTAGCTCATCAACTTCCTGTCTTAGCAAGACAGGACGCGGGAGACTTGGCGATGAACTTGCAATTCCAAGTAGTGTGGAATTTAAAAACGGATAATTCGGTAGTGACGAAAGTTAAGGTATAAATACACTGATGTATCATTTTGACCGTTATGAATAATTGAAAAAAAAGAAAAGATTTAAAGATATGATATGGAGGGTGAATAAATTGTAATTTTAATGTTATTGTTAAGGGAAATTTTATTGTTTTAAAGTTATAGGGTATAGAGGAGGGTGAGGTTTGAAATTATGGTTGAGAGTTGGATAAGAGAATAGACGCTCGAGATTTTTTGCTTGTGAGATGGATAAGCGTATAGACGCTTCATCTCAGATGCTCTGTTGCTTTTCGGTCCTGATCGAGAAGCAAATCAAACATCATGAACCCGATCATCATGACCGAGGACGAAAAGGAGGCTTTTAATGTGTTGTGCTCAAGTCTTTTGACTTCAACCATGGAAAGCGACCACATGGCAAGGGGTGGGAGATTACCCATCACAACCTTCCGTTAAATGGTGGGTCATTTAATTTTTAACATTTTTGAAATAAAAATGTAAAATATGAAAACTTTCCGTTTTAATGTCGTGTCTTTGGGTTTTGTTTTATTCGCGCCTCGAAAGTATTATCATTTTAGGGCGCAAACAGGCTCAATTGTATGGTATAATTAGGATAGCTTTAGCCACAAGTATACGCATTTTATATGATGACATGTAAAGAATTTTTTAATCGAGTCATAATACCAAAACATAAAATTTACAAAATAAATTCATCAGTACGGCATAATGTATGAATACAGGAATAGGCACAATATATAAGGCACAGAGTGGATATTCTATAGGCAAAATATAAGTATTTACAATTTATATAGTTAGGTACACTTGTGTACATTTACGTGATATTTAAGTGTCCGTGCGGTTAGGTATCGGAACAGAAGTATCTGGACGGCTAGGTCCTGGAAGGTTCGGTGGGGGCATGTGTGCGTGTGGGAAGTTAAGGCTTTTAAGTCTTTGAAAGTCGCGGACGGAAACGGCTAAAAATTTAACTTGTTTGTATCCTTGCCTTTTTCTAAAAGTTACGAAACAAAACTTTTACTATTTCGAATTAACATAGCTTTTTCTATTTCAAGGGTACTTAATTTAAAACGAGTTAATTTTACTTACGGTGTTTGTGGCCCCATGAAACGTGCTGGGCTATTTTTTTGACCAGGGGCATGTTTGACGCCGAATGGAATGGCACGAAATTCGTTTTGCTGAAATTCTTGGCTGGATTTTGATTCGAATAGGCATTCTTCCTCTCTGAATTCCGCATTAGCCTTCTTTACCCTTTGAAATATGGCTTTTGTATTTTCTCTTTTCAATTTCTTGGCCTCTTCTTCTGCAGCCACAATGGCTGTTTCCTGTTCAATTGAATTTCCTGAATCCTGTGCCCTTTTTTGGATTTTGAGCTGGTTTTGACGGTCAATGGAATCTTGAGTGAATTTCAAGGCATTAGCACGGGCCCACTCGTAATGTTCTTGTTCAGGGAGTAACCATTCTACCTTTGGACCACGGACATGGGCAGGGAACCGATCAGTGTATTTACTATTAGCTCTACGTATTTCCTCTGCAAGGAGGTCACTCCAGTTCACATTGTCTGATTTATTTTTTTCACAAAATTTCTGGTATTCATCACTTTTTGGGTCCAATTGTTTGTAAGCTGTAATCACCAGCCTGTGAATGGCATTACAGATTTCGAAATGTTCTGGGTTTTTATCTGAATGATACATTAAACTCAGTTTACGGTATTGGGAACGTATAACAACCATATCTTCCTTTGATATGTCTGGCACTCCTAATACCTTATGAGCCACATGAACCAAACTCTCCATTTCCGATAATGTAAATTCTAAATGCTCACGCATTTCTTTATCGGTGATTTTCTTTTTTTTTTATTAGGGATTTCCTTATTCAACAAGTTCACTATGCTGTTATGTCCACCCTCAGCCATTTTGAGCAAAATGT
This sequence comes from Ceratophysella denticulata, assembly GCA_034694925.1. Taxonomy (NCBI): domain Eukaryota; kingdom Metazoa; phylum Arthropoda; class Collembola; order Poduromorpha; family Hypogastruridae; genus Ceratophysella; species Ceratophysella denticulata. The sequence continues at coordinate 3,026 of JAQFYT010002058.1, read as the reverse complement.
AGTAAACGAAGAAACTATTTTTTTTACAACACAACACTACGTACTGCCCCTTTTGATTTTTTTTTTAATTTAATTTGTAACTCAAACTGTAAAATTTGTATGACTACTTGGTTGAATGTACAATTTCAACACTAGGAATTGTTAAATGTATTTTGTTTAGTTTGAACTTCTTCCTTGGCCTCACTTCCCTCCTTTCAAGAAACGAATTTGACTTACCTCAGTTTACCCTAAACTTATGCTTTACACACTTTGCCATGCACGCATCCAAACGCATTGACTCCAATTACATATTACAATACCAAACCAGTTTTTGTTACATACAAGGTATTCAGACCATGCAACAGGTTTCTTGAAGTGCCGGGCTTGATCTAAAACCTCGCTCGCGCCATCTCAGAACCTTACATCCATAACACTACCTCTGCTACGCTCAACAGAGCATCTGAGATGAAGCGTCTATACGCTTATCCATCTCACAAGCAAAAAATCTCGAGCGTCTATTCTCTTATCCAACTCTCAACCATAATTTCAAACCTCACCCTCCTCTATACCCTATAACTTTAAAACAATAAAAATTCCCTTAACAATAACATTAAAATTACAATTTATTCACCCTCCATATCATATCTTTAAATCTTTTCTTTTTTTTTTCAATTATTCATAACGGTCAAAATGATACATCAGTGTATTTATACCTTAACTGACGAATAATTAGTTATCTGTACCGCCAGCTGTCTTGTCTTTTAAACCCGTTTTCAACGGCCAAAATCAACTTTCTGTATTTTAACACACTTTTTTTGGGGTAGAATCCAATGTTGGCCAAAACGTCCAGAATTACCCTGACTTGTGTGACATTGGCAGCACGAATGAAGTCTACTTTATGAAAATATCCAATATCTGGATCAACAAAATCCAGTAGAAATTGCCTACAGGAGCTTCGTAGAGACATATTGCCTGTTCGAGAGCATAACTACAACTGACGTCTTTTTTTTTATTTTTTTTTTGAATTTTCAAGGTTAATTAATTATGTTTAGTCTAAATTATCCTAGTTAAAAGTTCCTGGAGGGCACGTGCATTGTCGATGAATTGTTGGATTTCCCTAACTCCAAGGATTATTCTATTTCCAAAAAAACCTATAGGCGTTATATAGGGCGTTAGTACTTGTCATATTAGCTGCCCGTAACACGGACATTGAGGAAAATTTGGTAATTGTAGAAATATTGCCACAACACTCGAATTCTAAAAAATATTTTTTGCTTTTAATGTCGAACATACTGCGCACATAATATACACACAAGACTAACCTTTGAGATCCAGTGAAACTGTACCACACTTTTCTGGCTTAAATTTGTATAAATCGGTGGGACTTAAATAAATATCCTCACTCTGAACCCCTGTATCAATTTTCTCCAGCATGCTCTCTAAATGAGCCAAGATTTCGTCCATTTCCGCATAACAAATACCCAATATCGATGGATATTGGGTATTTATAGTATTGGTAATAAATATAAAATTTCCTAATGGTGCATGAAAAGAGCCACTAATAACAACTCGTACCTTCATGCATAGACGCCAGGTTCCGAATCCATCTCGTCCTGCACGAAACGTTGACTGGGACCGAAATACCTAAATTACTAGTCAACTTCTCAGAGAAATATGAAACCACATTTGCCTTGTTGAGCACAGTTTGCTTGCATCTCAATGCAAATTGTTGTTTTGGACTGGAATTGTGATAATAGTCTTTAAAATTATATCAAAACTCTTCACAGTTTGTTGAGTTATCCTCTTGTCCACACAAAAAATCTTGTTTATTCATTTTTTTTCTTTGAACCCTCACTTTCATTCACATTGTCATCTGTTACACACAGAGATCGACTATATAGCAAACCACTATATAGCCAGTATTTACTTTTGTATGAACTTCCCTATACCATGTTTCTCTATTTCAGCTATAAACCTATTTATTGGATCACCCAACGGTACCACTTCATTTTCTTTAAATAAAATTTGATAATTTTAATTACATATCTACTTTGCTAAATTGATTTATTAACAATTTTGCGACTCAAGCATGTTGCCAGGCATGGTTTGCTTTGGTAGAATTTCTATGGAAATGCACAATTTTAGAGTGTGGTTCATAAAAAATGATGGGTTAATTTCAAGAGCATTACGATTCCATGAAACGTTTTCCATTGTGAATGTTTGTTAAAAATATTTTTAACTTGGTAAATTTCACAGACCACATTGTATGCTGTATTGTTTTAAAAATAAGCAAAACCTTGAAACACCTTCCAGGAGCAAATTTAAATGAGACTTGACTCGACAAATGATCAATTAAGACTGAGACTTTTTAGATTACAATTGTTTTAAACACTGACACTTGATGGTTTATTGTTGTTTTAAACACTTTCTCATAGCAAATTTCAATGCGACTGGACAATTCAAGAGCTGATTCACGACTGGCACTTGATTACTTTTGTTTTACACTTTTCAAGAGCAATTTTTAATGCGACTGAACACTTAAACAGCCAAAGTAAGACTGATTCCTGGTAGGGCACGTCGGTTGTTTGTATACAATTTTGAACAGGTGAGTGCACTGACCAGTGTATAAGAAACGATATTGAAACGTCACACAGGTTGTTCAGTCGCGTGCCAACTGCTTTTTTTCATTCACATTTTTTTTTGGTACACACCATAAGTCAATAAAAAAATTTTTTTCAAGATAACAATATGATATTAAAAAAAATATGTAAAGTAAAAGACAAGAAAAGGTTGGATAAGTAAGAACTTAGAATAAAAGTAAATAAAATTAAAATTAAATAAATTGAACCTAAGAATCACTTTGAAATCCTAACACTATGTCTAAGTTCACGCGTCAATTCCGTTCAGTTGGCTTTGCGGAACAAAATCGCTAAATTCCCTTCCCAGAGTGCAATGCTTATAGAACTGCGGAAAAGTTGGGAGACGTTCAACTTTTCCGCCGGCACTACAGCTGGAGCCATAAGACCAACCAATAAGATTCGTCGAAG
>JAQFYT010002057.1:0-14007 GCA_034694925.1 Ceratophysella denticulata | reverse complement strand
TATATATGTATGCTGAAATCATCGATATGCGGTGAAAAAATCAAATGTTTTACTAAACTGTCAAATGAAGAACTGTATTGGTCCAAAGCATTCGTTTTTCGATTTTGGTATAATAATCTTAGTACGGCATTACAAAGAATTCAAAATTCAGTATTACTGCATAGGTATACGTGTACTGAATGCTGTGTGTCGAAATATAGTACCAAGTACCATGCATCCCTCTTCAAGTTCAACTAAGCGTATTTAGGTAGATGCTTTCGCAATTCGCAAAGCATATACCCAGCAGCTCAACCCTAACAACGTTCACTAATTATATGATGACAAAAATTCGACTTGAATCTGCAACCCTATTTCGTAAGATATATTTAGGCCAGAAGGATCTTATGGATAATTCCTGCCGTTTTTTCTGTCGGTATACACTTCTTATAAATGCCGTAAACATGGCGGCAAAATTTTTGCACGATGAAACTTTTATGGGAAAATATTAATGCAACTTCCAAACAAATAGTTGCAGCTTCTAAACAGATACTTGCAGCTTCTACAAGATATCATGTTACATTTATTGTAACAAGTTGATTCCCAATGAATGTGGCAAGTTGATTCCCATAGGAAATGTACACTGACCGGCGCGTGTACACAAACAGAAGCTGCAAGTATCTGTTTGGAAGCTGCAACTATTTGTGGAAGCGATTTGTATCAATTCATAAGTGGCGTTAAATACCACCCAAATTTTATTCAGCTCGTTTACTGCAGCCATGTCATACTTCATCATACCTTCTGGTCCTAAGCTGCTGTCAAACAGAGTTTTTTTAGAGAAATAATTATGTCTGATCGTATGAGGAACGAAAACGAACGAAGGTTGTAGACAAATACCTATCCACATGGGTACTTAAAAATTTCAACATAGGTATTCCAACTAGTAGGAGACCCCAAGAGTCAAAGCAACAAGCAGAGCCCTTATTTATTCCAAGAATTTTCTTGGCTTCTTGGAATAATTATAGATAATACGTCTTTTCACTTCGAAGTATACGGATCCCATGAGACACAACAAACTAAAAACTATATGTATCTAGCCAATTAAAAATTTCGGCTTATAAAAGAATCGATTCAACGTCGTTGCACGTCTTACACGTGGAATGATAATTGCAACATGCCTCGAGCATCTGGGTTTAGCGATCTCGGATGTTTCATATACTAGCCACAGCGTATAAATTTATACTTTTTTTTTGCAAAAGTTGCAATTTTTAAGCTTACTTTCTTGATAAATTTAAGGCATTTTATTAGTGGTTATTGTGTGTTCGGAGCGAATAAGCTGATGCAGCTTATTCGCCAAATACATACCTAGTCTATTGCACAAAGATTGAAAGTAGGTTGAATTGACTGTTACACGTGCTCAGCCCAGTGATCACAGCTCTGTTCGGATTCGGAAGGATCTCCATCCAATTGATTGGATAAATTCTCGGAATTCCAGGCTTACTCTGTGGTTGGACCTACAATAACACAGATGTAGGCTTCTGGATCCGACATGTCCACTTTATCCTTCATTCCTGACCAAAGGTTACAAATCAAACCCAAGTGCCTAGTTATTAGCAATCATAAGCCTGCTATGAGCGGAAGCTCAGGAGGTATCTCTCCATGAACAATTTGGAAGATTACTGGGCAGTCCGTGGAATGCTACGAACGAATTCTCTAGAGTCATACAGCCCTCCGATACCAGCGTTTTCAGGAAATCCAAAATCCGGCTCTGCTGCTGCCGCCCAGCTCAAAACCAACGAGTCCCGTCTTTGATCCCTAATCTCCTCTCCATTACGTACGTGATATGAGTTCTCGACGTCGGTCCATGTGCCGTTGATTTACAGACAATTCCGTTGGATCGGTTTGACCTGACCTAAAGTATTGGCGCTAAGTTTTGCTCAATACTTGTTCGTGTGCAACGCCGCAGCATTTTAACCAAAAAAAACACCCAAACCTACCTAAAATTGACTCTTCAAGCAGGAAGCGAATTACAGGTTACGTCGCATACTCAAGCAATAGTCAAAACAGATTAAAAACCGGCTGAACTTCTAAAAAAGCTCCCATCGCCCCGTTCGTTGCCAAATTGCCAGATCCGAAACGACGTGATACTTTTATTATTTTGCAGATTGTAGATCAGACCAGGTCGATGCCACATGGCCCTATGAGCGGAGTTTTCTTATCGGTCGTCGTTCACGTAGATAACGAGTGGGGTTACTAGAGTAATACTTGATCAACCGCAGGAAGGCAGATCGATAATAGGTGGATCGGATATGAATTGAGAAGTATCTATTACAAATTAGAAGTACACTCGAGCCGCGTTTCAGGCCCACACCCAGCCAGACACACGATAGCTGGAAAACTTGAGTGTCTAGGACATTCTAGACAGTACTATCTGTATGTACATATAGCACTATTGTGTACTGCCTTGCCTTGCCCCAGCTTATTCGTAGCCCTCCCGGCAAGGGCTTAATTTTCTTCAAGACTTCATAAGACTTACCCCCAGAAAACTAAAGTAAACACATTGAGGGTGTATTACAGAATACTTCACTTTCATTTTACAGAACATGGAGTAACTTTTCTCTCCATTAGGATTATAAGTAGGAGACGTACTAGAAAGCCATTGGCTATTATTCTGTGTAGGTGGAGTACAACGGTGTTTACAGGGGGCATAATATACATAGATATATGAATATAACGCCGTATCTTCCTTGAACATTGAACATGAATATTATCAAAAGCTTTAACATAATAAAATGGTCCTGGCGGCCTGGGTTTACCCAGTACCTCTGTGCATAACCACGTGGAACCCTTCTACAGAGATGTAATTCTCATTATGCAACGTTGGAATTTTTAAGGAAATATATTCAATCATTTACATAAGTTGGAATATTCAATTTGGTTACCAAATTTAACTCTAAACGTGATATTATGGGCTGTTTGGATGATCATCACAGGAAGCAGAAAAATTTAAGTCGTGCACCCTGAACTGCTATCGTTTCACTAACCAAACCGGGCATTACCTCGATTTCCAAATGGATTAAATGGTAAATACGGTCTCTTAATAACAAAAGCCTCAGCCAATACACCGCTAACTCCGGAATTAGAGCCTAAAGTCTCGAATCCAATATCCCTGACGTGGACGTGGATGAGGTACACAACATGGCAGGTTGTGGGGGGAAAAGAGGGAAGTCATTAAGCCTTCGACAGGGCGCATTAGTGAAGAAGGCTGAAGGATGTGGTGGCAGGAAATCTTAATTAGTCCACCACTAAATTGTGAACATCGCCCTGTGCTCCTATTTATTCACTCGGAGGTCGGAGCAGAAAAGTTGGGCTGGAGAAAATTCATTTCCACACAGTATACACTCTTGGGTCAAACAGGCTGAAGCTGAAGGGACGCAAATCCTCAAGGAAAGCACTTATAACGTTAGAACGCCTGTAGAGCACCTCAGGAACATCAGAGCAAAGGATCGTTCGTGTGAAAAGAAAGCTGGTGAACCGAGATGATGAAATTCAACGTTTTTTCATAATTAGCGATGGTGAGGCTATATGGCACCTGCACCTGCCCGGTTTTATTAGGCGATTCCACGTGTTATTGAATATTCACAAATACCGTCGTCAGCCAGACTAACGACATACAAAAATCTCTGATATCTGGTACACGGGTACAGAATTTGGCCAAGATGCGTAGGTACTAGTGGTAACGGAATACCCTGCATTGCATGAATGTTTTTCGTATAGTCATTCTTCTTCTGTGCTTTATTTTGAGAAACGGAACTTAATTAGGTTGAACGAAAGGAAAGACGGAAAGTCGTCGGAGTCTGACTGATTAGGAAATGAGGTTAAGTCACTTCCAACGTTTCCAACCTAGTTTTTCCTTATTCCGAGCTCGTTTGTTTGTCTAAGCAGCGGAGATCCTATACATCCTAAACCCTCCTTTGTTCTTCGTATAGAGCTTTCTCCATGTTTCAGGCGCGTTAAACTGACGTGTTACCACTTTGAGAGAAAATTTTAATTACATCAAAGATCTGACACCCAAATATTCATACTTCATTCTCAGCTGAAGAGGTGTTTGGATGTTGGATCCAGACTTTCTCCAAAAGCTTCAGAGAACTTGAAAATTTCATCTTCGCACCTACTTTGCCACAAGAATTCTTCAAAGCAAAGCGATACGACCCTGAACCATTAGGAGATACCATCAAAAACTCAGAACAGTGTTCAACTAAATTCAGCGGTGATGCTTCGACAATTCCAGTAAATGATTCCAGCTTACATCACTCGGTAAACTATTACTTTTCAGGAAGGTATCTGCATATCCCAGACACGTCATTAAAATATGCTTAAATGCAAAATAAAATTTCAAAGGTACTCCTGTAAAAATCGCTTGCAACGCACTCAACTCCGCAGTCATCTGTAAATCTAAATATACAACCTACTAATGATATAACTACGACTTCTTCATAATATATTTTGATTTATTAAACATTTTTTTTCGCAGTTATTTTTTGTGCGCCATTATTTTTGCAGATATTTTGTGAACTATTCTATCTGTACTTCGTAAATGCCTTGTCTAGGAGCCTTAAATCTTGTACAAATCTCCTGAAGCTCTTAATACAGAAATCTCTCATGGACTGTACTAGAGAACCAAGGGGTGCGGAGTTGAATTAGGGCCTAGGACTAAAGTGAACCACTCGGCTTAATTTTAATCCCTTGGATTTTATTAGTGTTATACTAGACGTCAGACTCCAAAGTCATGATTTATAGCCATCAGCCAAGCCAGAGAGGTTGAAAACCCATCATGAACCAACCGATCCGAAGTTTTTGATGGGTACTAAAACTCAAGGACTACACTACACCAGACACTGAACTAGTACCTATCTCCTTCAGACCAAATCCTCAAGCACACCAACGAAAGGTTTGAATGGGAAATATAAAATAGAAACGAAACTAGGAAGTAATCCCGTTTTGCTACAACAGTTTTTCGATAGAGAATAGAAAAGGAAGCTAGACAAAGGCAAACATTAGCACGGAAAAAATAGAAGGATATAAAATATCCTGACCTGGTACTTGGGATCGATTGGATAGGGCCCTAAAACTTATCATTAGGGTATTGTATTGTCAGACGAACAAATTGGGGTTCATCATTTCTTTTTTTGCCGAGCTGTTCAGGGTTATAGTTATAGTGAGTGAATGCATGTGTGAAATAAAAAGCTTCTTACTACTATTATTTGCAGATTATTGTTCGTATTTAAGGCTGTGTTATGTTGCAACAATTCCCGTGATATTGGTCATAGCTTATGGATGAGCTATTTGTATCTATTCATCCTTGGAAATGCTGTGTGTGTATTAGCATTGAACTTGTAACCAGCTAAATTTGGCGTACCGTGTTCCAAAAATATTATAATTTCTAAGTTTAAGATTCAGACTAAGCCTGACCATGAATAGTAACTATTCTTAACATCATTATCGGTAGGCTGATGCAATTTAACCTTACATTTGACTCTCCAACTTCCCATAGCGAGAGAAACTTGGTTTTAAGCTCATTATGTACATTTAGGCTTTCATTTAAATTTTACGCCATCTTTCAGCCGGGTTATACAAGCTTAACCGCTCTGCTCAAGAAAATATTATTTTATATAGAACACCCTTTATGAACGGTATACGATAGTGTATTAAATGATTTTTGCGTAGTTTCTGAAGGTATTCGACCGTACACTGAATATACCGGTTATAAAACATGTTCCTTCCTAATTAGACCTTTTCTCAAACTCGTTTCCTGCACAGCATTATCGGAAATGAATGAAAAAGGCGTGAATTTTCAAATTCAAAGGTTTTACTTCCGCAACGCTGCTCTTACCTAATTTGCTAATGAATCGAGCAGTCTTTCAGTCTTTCCTGATGTGATGGCGGAGAAAGCAGTGATTGAACATCACATTCTGTGTGCATCTGTATCAAACGTATTCGTACTGTACCATAGTCGTGCTACATATAAACGTACAACCTATATACATACGGATATATTTATATACATGGTATACAGATATATACGATTTTATGCTCTAAGTAAATCCACCTTCAACTTTGTATTCACAATCATAATCCCTTTGATCTCTTAATTGAGCTCGAACCTGAAGAACATGTATGGGATGACTTAATTTTTATACGCTTACTTATACGCATTCGTCCAAGCTGTGAATCTGCGTACACGTGTGTTATTTTTTTGACCCGAGCAACGAATATGTACGCCTATTTTGAATTGGATGCATATAGGTTTGTAAACACGCGTCCGGACGTTCTACCGCCAAAAATTCAAAATCTGGCCTTAATTTGCACATGTAATACGCTTGTCGAATTGCCTGACTTTCACCGACTCAATTGTCACAGAATCCGGAGAAAGTCCGTACAAATATATGATATTCTATATTGTGCTCGTCATGGTCGGTGGTCGGTCCATCCCCGAACGGATGCTGTGAGAGTGAGATATGTGATATCAAAATACAACACAATGATACGATACGAATCCGAAATGAAGGATGAGATAGCCCATAGTAGAATAGAATGCGCAGAGAGGCAGGTGGATGGAAGTGTCACTTCACATCTCTCTCCCTTCTTGGCCAACGGCAAAAAGTAAAACCGTAGAGTTTCAACTTCAACAAAATATTATTCTATTTTCCATTTATTATATTCCCTACTGTTGTAACTCGAACATCACTTTCCGAGAAAAACGCATGGCGCACAGTCGCCACGCAACGTCAAGAGTCTCTAGCTTGTTGTAGAGTGATAATGAAGACTGAATGGGATCTATCAGACAAGCGTCGTCATATTTCTATTTTCTGTCAGTCCTCAAACACTGGAAGCTGGTGCTGCTGTTGGAACAAAAATTGATTTCCAGCTTCTTCTTTTTTTCTCCAGGCCGAAGCCAGGGAAGAAAAATCATTATTATCTCTGCCACGTATCAACAAGGGCAGGGAAGTGAAGACTCCGTCAAAAAGTGGTTTTTAAAAGAATGCTTCTCTGCCTACACAAATTATAAGGCTCGAGTCGATGGAGTTTGCTATGAGGAAAGGAACCCATCATGTAAAGCAAATACGTTTACATCCTATTATGCCTAGGCTTTGTAGCTACATTCTGTACCTTATTATGTAGAAAAATTGTAGAAAAATCTGCCGAACGGCAGCTTAGGACCAAAAGGTAAGCAATAACCCTACAAATCCAAAGCCAAGTCCGATGTCTGATTTATTTAGGCCTGTGTGTGTAGGGCATACTAAAACTAAAGCTTAAACCAACACGCCTTTAATTCCAATCTGATAGCGAAGAAGAAGGCGGGTATTTGTTCAAGGAGTCGGAGTGAAATGAAGGGAAGAGAGAGTAACAACAAGCTTCTTTTCTTGTCTCTGATCTCAATTGTAAAGTGTAAAAGACTTTGATGATGAGGAAATAAAAAATGGAGCTGAGGACAAAAGGATAAGAAGACGACGACGGCGGTAGAAAGGAGATGAGTGAGTAGCGCAAAGTGGAAATTCCAAAATCCCTGAGCATTGGCTCCAGGATCACCGACAATTTGGCATTTTGGTGACTGACAATCCCAGTAACGATGCTGGGATAGCATATTGGCACTAGAACCACATGGGGTTGTCATATTTAAGCCTATTACCTATCATGTTTTGAATTTTAGCGGCATCTCATTTACGTAACGGGTTAAGACTTGACTTCTGACTGGTGGATATTTAAGATTCCCGCCGACGTGACCTGAACGACGGGTAGGAAATGCCGTGTTTTCCGTACTCCAGTATTAGGCAATACGGCAGTCAACCCAATTTAATTTCTTCTTTTTTTCCTCTTCCCATTCTACTACCTCTTCCACTTCGATTCCTTTCTATTAGCACTTCCGTTCTCTTGGAACAACGGCGGCGGCATGCCGCTACTGCTGCTGTATTATAAAGAGAGTCTACCAAGATTTACAGAGGTCCCTGAGAACCAATTCCAAAAAATCTATGTACAAGGCCACAGTGCATTCAGAGCTTTAACCCCTTTCGAGTCAATTATATTTCTAACTAATGGGTTCTTCCATCCAGCAGCATGTTGGATCGTTGTGTAAACCATACAGCGTCATTTGTACAGCCTTTTTCATGAAATTGGAAAATGCTGCGAAGAAAGTACTCAAACTATACGCCAGATGCTAGCACTGGTGAAATTTATGTGCTATCTAGCGGCTATAGAATACAACCTTATCTACGGATGACTTTATCGAAAGCCTATTAGGACAAAAAGTATTTCTTAGCTTAATATTAATGGTCCCAATTATAAAATACAATACCTGATGTACCAGCATATATAAGCTAATGTTGCCTTACGCGGTAACTTTGAAATGACATCGTATAATTCGTAAGGTGTCCTGTTCTGACAGCAGAAAACGCACAATAATACATGCAGCAGAGCTTAGAGTTAGAGTTGTGGACTGAAATAGGCAATAAACTTTCCTTCCGGATTTTACTACCTGTCTTTTGAGTGGGAAGTTAAGGGACAATGATTTTAGGTCGTCTACTCTAGAGCAGTCGTAGAATGCTCTCAAAGGGAAAAGTTGTGTCTAAGGTAGTCTGCTCATCTTGAGAATCAGAGTTTCTCTTTGTATAGAGAGATAGTTTATTTTTTATACTTCATTTAATTTCATGGGCAGAGTGGCTTGGAATCTCCAATCTCTTCCCCTTTGGCCCCACACCATCATCCATATACTATTCGACACGGTGTAAAGACCGTGAAAGACTTTTTCCAGCACCCTAACCCCCTCCGCCGCAATTTCCAAAGGTTTGAAGAGGAGAAAAGTGCTGGGTTAGGGAAAAAGTCGCCGCACGTCCTATCCTAACTAATGCTTAAAACCACTTTTCATAGGGTCACAGACAACTACATATATGTACATAGATAGATTCAAGAGAGATAAAGGGAGTTTCTGCCGATGTGGGTACAGGTTTGGGCAGAATCTGGTGTGTTTGGAACACAAAACGGATACTGTTTGATAAACCATTGGTATAATAACTGAATTTACAAGACCCAAAAGGATTGAAGGCTCATCAATCAAAACATCTCTAATTGGCTTTCTAGTTTATTAGACCAGTAGGTCTATTGAGGTGCCCCCGTCCATCTGTCCGTCGCAGAAACTTATGTAAATAAGTTAAAACTGGCGGCAGTGTAAAACAGATCAACATTTCTAGATTATAATCTTATAGAAGGTCTATTTAAACCCTACAAAATGTCATGTTAGTGCTCCGAGTTGAAGCACAGGGTAGCAGATAATGTTATAAAATCATTAAGTTTTCAGTACCTATATCAATTTCAAAGATAGTTAAATACTCAAAAGTCTATTTAATTTAAAGCCATTTGAAACTCATTGGTACACAGAGCTGAGGCGTACGGAAGCTGACTGTTTACTAAAAAGTCCTATAATGCCAAACTCTTGACTAAGTCATATTGCAAGTAACCTTCTGGTCGCAAGGTGCCGTAAGGCAGGTTTTAAAAAAAAATATATATTTGTAAACATGATATTCTGCGCCACACAAACAGGGTGAAAAGTCAGGAGCATCTGGCTTAATAAGTGAAATCTATATGCCTATGCCTACCGACTTCCTGGTTTTCTGAATCTCTGAACTCTTTTTCGTAATTCTGACCCACCCTGTACATCCATAAACCTAACTACCTACCTTCAGAAAGTAGCCGGAGACTACAAGAAAAGCGTTGTAGATTCGGAGATGGAACACGGAGACTCTGGACCAATAATAGGACTATTAGAACTTGAAAGGACAAGTGGACTGGGAATATGTTTCTGATAATGTTCAAAAGCATATTAGTGGTACACGACTGGGCTCTTGGGGTTCTATAAATCCTCTTGTTGACACTCTTGGAAATTGTTTCACCCAACAAACCAAACCTCCTTTCTCTCCCTGTTGTGCTGGGTTGTGTGCTTTCTACTGTATTCTATCCACCCACAATCTGAATAACCTCCATCCAAGTTCTGTTCTCTGTATTTTGCTTACAGCTGTAAAACCCATTTCTAGATTGAATTTTCACTCTCAAGTAGCCATGTATGTAATGTAGCAGTAGCAGAAGCTCTGTATAACTCTAAGGACGGCTCTTTACATCCAGGTTGCATCCGTGCATTAGTGAAATAAAATACAAATAATCCTTTGATGTACGAACTTCCAAGTTTTCCTCGAGCCTGGGCCTTCTGGATTCTCTGAATTCACAACATTCACAATATGCTCGTAAATTGTAACATTAGCAACGGGGTTTTGGAGCTCAATTTATGGGAAAAGAGGAATCCAGTCCATTATTAACTCCTGTCCAAGACTAACGTAGACTTGGAAATGTATACAACACGCAGTCTAGACTCCAACCTGGATTGAATATCATAAATATGCCTCCATTCTTCCGTTTACGTGCTACAGTACATACCAACCGGAGTTTTGTTTAAAATATAAAAAAACATTGCTTGACAGCAGCTTGGGGGCAGTGACAGCCGCAGCAGATAGGTAAATTACCAAGAGACGGACAGACAGACAGTAAGAGGCTCATTTCATAAGACCCTTCTGGTATCCCAGGCAGGTTCCAACTCACTTTGGTTTGAGACTAAACATCTGCTGGTCATCATCATCTTTACTGGGGAGCCTCCTGTTACATTATGTCTACTTGAAAGCGAGTGATAACACTATTAGACCATGGGTTAAGTGCCCAATCTGCTTCATGGCGTCGGTCGGCCAGGGACCCTCAAAACATTTGCTGTATGGAATTTAGAAAGCTCTGGTGAAAGCTAAATATTTAGTCGTATATACTTCCATTGAAACTCTCAGTTTTCGTTATTTTAAAATTAACACAAGGCTACAAAAGAAAGAGTAAAGCCTCCGAAATACAATTTCCTGTTGTTCGAGGCAGACATTTGTAGAGTGCCAGCCCTAGGACAATAAAAATATAGAGCTTCTGGTTCTTTTTAAATGGTTAAATCAATTAGAACGACGGAAGAGGGTTGGAGAAAGTAAAAAAGTAACCTAATTTTTTGAAGTGCACAACTGTCTGTCCATCCGCCCTAGTTCAGTTTAATACACTCCATTTCCGGTTGTTCTAGGATATTACTGTTGTATGCCGAGCTTTCATTTGCACTCGGACTCGTATGTTTGGCCAGGCCAGGTTTGTTTTACGAACGAAATCAATAACCCTACATGTAACTAACGCTGAGCGCAAACATACCTAAACTTTAGGTAAAAAGTGAAAATGAAGCCATAAAGTGTCCTTCAAAATCAGTATATTTGACCTATAATTGTGTAAAATAATACTAAATAATTTATTTCCTGGTGGTTGCTATTACAATACAAGCCAAGTGTGCATAATAGAACGGTAAATCCATGTAGGATTTGGCAATAGGTCAGACCAGTCAGACTGGACGGGACATTTGTCAACAGAGCTAATTCCCGAGCTACACCCTAAGCATATGCATGCACGGAACACTAACACTGCGCTGGACTCACACAGCCACCTGTTCGTGCTCAAGCTAATACTACATAGAACCATTGGTAATTTAATCTCAGAAGCCTTTTTGGAGTCTCAACTATGTACACAAACATTTGGCTCCTCATGTGCTCATTAGCTAAAGCTATATAAGGTACACAATGGACGAGCCGAGATATGTGAAAGCAAACTCGGGCTTTAATGGGCTTTTCTCCGAAAACCTTTCACTCTCTTGGTTTCGACGTCCAGTTCTTCCAAATTGTAAACCGAGCATGTAAACAAAATCATTCGAATGAATTGAGATTGTTTATAACAAATTTTACTAAAAGAAATAGCGCGAATTTTATTTTTGTATGGAAGCGGATAATATACGTACCTACGTAAGTGCGTAGGTATAGGTAGGCAGGCAGGCTTTCTACTTCTGCCAAAAATTTCCGTAATAGCCTTTATTCTGGCTGCATAACTTTCATTTTCTGAGCGAGGTGAACTCGACACCGGACCCCATCAGTAATGTCTTCTGTCCACCTACTAATATTATTGGCTTGGGTTCCGAAATTCCGAATTCTGTAGAAACGGTATATGTTACCGGATGTATACTAAGCTTTGGTTATGCCTAAGTTAATTGGGCATCTAAATTTGACTTTGTGACAGGTAACAAAAATTCAGTCAGAGATTTAAAGCCTTATTTGTCCGTTTAACCTATTTCGCAATGCCTTGATATATTGGGAGGCGTGTTAAACGGCGGACATTAAAAAGCAGGAAGTGGTGCGTTATGTCCATATAATACGCGATGCTTCGACCACTAAATTAGGGCCTTATTTTGTCAATAACGTTGTGCTACGTTAAGAACTTACCCATATGCAATTACAACTAAGTTTTAGCGTTAAGTTCGTGTGCAGAGCTCCAGATACATTATATTTGTGGGTGGATATTCAGTATTCATAACCTTGCGTGTCAATCCGTTAATTTTATTCAAGCGTAGAGTGCATATGATTTCGAGAATAAACGTATAGCCTCAACATAAGCTTGGCTATGGATATAAACCAGGATAAAGTATTTCCATAATACGCTTTATCTTCTTGACGAAAGGAGTCCAAGCCCAGAGTCGTATTTTCGTGCATTGTAAGTAGGGGAAAAGGTAGGGCAGGAGCATAAATGTTAGATAAATCATGAAACACGGGGAGTTATGAGATACTTCTTGTGCGGAACAATAAATGTCATACTACTCGTCTATACTCCCTCCAAAACTCCACCTCCACGTACTCACACACTCAAGTCCATACGGACAGAGAATAGCATTAGGTAGTCGAATTCCAGAAGTAAGTTCTAACCAGCCGAACCCAGGCCATTGTTGAAATATACACATTCATACATGGAATTAGGTACGGAAAGAGAAAGTCTCTGTCTGGAAACGCGGTGAAAGGCAATCTGAGCATTTCTCAATTCCAGACACATCTCAGATGATCTTACGACATTTCTGTATCAACGGAAGGGTTTCCAACCTAAAACCAGTTTGACTTGTGAGTTTTTCGAATGATCATTGTTCCTTGCGACCAATCAATTTGAGACCAGTATGACCTTTGCTAAGTTTGATTTGCGAACAGTATGACCTTTGCCGGTTTGACTTGCGATTAGTATGCATTGCAGCTAGTATGACCTGTGCACGGTTTAACTTGCAATCAGTATGATCTGTCCACGGTTTGACTTGCGACCAGTATGATCTGTACACGGTTTAACTTACGACCAGTATGATCTGTCCACGGTTTGACTTGCGACCAGTATGACCTGTACACGGTTTAACTTGCGACCAGTATGATCTGTCCACGGTTTGACTTGCGACCAGTATGACCTGTCTACAGTTTGACTTACGACCAGTATGCTTCGCGAACAGTATGATCTGTCCCCAATTTGAGACTCGATAGCGCTTCGACCTTTGATCAGTATGACCTCCAATCAGTTTGTGTTTCGGTAGGTTTGTCCAGCACGCAGTTCCACCTGAGAAACGTTGATTTGTGAACAGTTATCAGAAAATTTTTAGTCGCAACCAGTTTGACATGAGAAAAGGTTGATCAGCCAATATGACAGGCAACCAGCCTTACTTTAACCTTGAAAAAGTCTTACTTACGACCGATTTGACTTTCTAACAGGTCGGACCTGCAACCAGTTTTGCCTGAGAAAAGTTTGATTTACGACGAGTTTAACTTGATAACAGTTTGATTTGCAACCAACTAAATTTTACAACCCGTACGTCTTCTGACCGCACCCATGTCAAATTGTTGGACCCGAAACGTCGGTCGACGTCTCAAATCCTGAAAGCTTTGCAACGTGACATCGTGAGGCCTCTAGGTAGCTGGTACGTACGTCAATGTTATTTAATACGAGTCGAAACATTAAATCCACAGACAGAATAATAGTCCAAGTAATAAAAATAAAATAAATCCAGGTTACTGACATAGCCGCAGCTCAATCAAGGTTTTGGATGGGAACTTTATCGTTATCTAG
>JAQFYT010002056.1:0-14012 GCA_034694925.1 Ceratophysella denticulata | reverse complement strand
GCTGGACTCGGAGGAGAAAGATGAGCGAGACTGAGCAGACTCGAGTAAATGTGTAGGCTTAGGACGAGGAAACAGTGATACACACCCCTGGCTTGTGTCTTCACTTCTATTAGAGAAACGGCCGTGGCCGTTTTTGGAATCACGTTTTCTATGAGGATAGGTAAGATATTCGCATTGAAGCACGAATGCGTATTTTGTTTTCCAAACTTACAAGAGCGAGACTACGAATTTAGTCAATTCAGTTAGTTTCAGAAGGTACATATACCACATTACCGGGGTTAGTTCGACCAAAAAGTCAAGCACACTAGTTTGAAGTACTACGTATATATAAATGAATTTTTACAAGATTTTATGCGTGATTAGATTACATGTTTCAGTATTCTTTAGTCTATGGCACTTCTAATTCATATTCATGGTACCTATAAAAAATTAACTCTCCGGTAAACAATGATTTCGAGTTATTTTCCCCGGTATTTTCCCTTTGTTTCATGGGTCCAATAATAATAAATCCTACCTATATCTTATTTTGACTAGTTGGATGAATCAGAGAACTCCAAATCATAACACACAAATAAGTATGAACCCAGAAATGATTACTGCAGAATTCCAACCAGCGCGTTGCACCGTAAATAACTGAGGTAGGTAGTTGAACTTACAAATAAGTAACTTAATTTCAGTTGTGCGCATTATTGATTATTGCAGATTGCGTTGTAAAACGTACTATTATTTATTGTATTTGTAATGCTACCTTTTGACTCTTATTTGGCCAAGGGACGTTTGTTTGATTCGCTTATCGGGCAGTTCTATCTATATAAAAGAGAATTTTCCAAAACGGTAATGGCTAATCGAGAATCAATACCTGTCACCTGTAAAGAACAGAAGCCAGTTATCGTATGGAAAGAGGCCCAACAGTATTCGAAAAAATTGGTATTGAGAATAGCATATTCCAATATAACAAGCCGTGCTCGTCGTTAAGAAACCGATCTTGAGCAAGGTACCTAAACGTCTAGTCTGACCAAAATTAATTCAGAACAATGAGTGGTAATTACAGAGTGGATAAGCAACATTCGGCATCGGCAAAGAATATTACAGGTGTTCAGGTAACAGGTGTTATCAAGCCCATTCCAGACGGTAAGACTAATACCAAATCCATTATACCAAGGATCTAACAAGCGTTGACCAAGATACAGATCATATAGCTGTCTTGTATACATTTGTAATCAGTTACCTACACAAAACGCATAATTAAATACGCTTGTTCTGTTCTAACATTATGTTTACAACACGTTTTGAACATAATACAGTTTTTCTTGGTTCGTGGAATGTCGGTCATTCTTTTGAATGTTTCTCTATTTCATTCACCATGATTAAGAATTAAATTAAATCCTTCTAAGTAACGTTCTGTGAAGGTGCGGTGTAGCACTAAGTCATGGGTGGCATTTCTCGATGCCGTGAAAAAATAAAATATGCAATAAAAAGAAGACTTTTGCAATAGGAAATGGAATGCTGCAATAGGTAAAATTGTTCTATAATTCCAAAGGTTTCGTTAGTTGTTGGTGATTTGGGTATTTCAAAAATCTAACATAACCTGTAGAACGTATCAATCCGATAATGTTTCAACCTAACCTAACCTGACTAAAATCAAATTTACTTCCATGCAGACTTAATTGCACAAGTCTTCTTTTTCATGGCAGATTTTATTTTCTCAGGGCACGTTTATATATTTCCCTTTAGTCATTAGAATTGAAAATTGAACGGAACGGAACGCATATACATTGCAATAAATATTAGATAATTTGTTACCTACAGGATTTATTTTTACTGAGTGGCATGTAGATCGAAAAAATGGCTGGAATGGAGAAGGCAATTGGAAATCGCGGGAATCTCTGGGCAGAAGTGGTCATGACGCCGGAAACGGTTGTGTAACTTGATTCCAGAGGCGGTGGTAACTGAGGCTGCGGTTTTAGAGGAGGTTAGGTGGCTGCTGATGAAGATGAGGAACCAGATTTGTAAAAATTTATATAGTTAAAGTGCCACTAATTATTTCAGTAGTTATGTTTTGATTTTACGTTTGTATTCCAAATTGATCACTGATAAGACAAATCACAATCACTATTGATATCTGCAATCCCCTACGTACGCAGGTGAAAAGTAAAATTAAACTATTATCGTATTTTATATATGTGTTATCACTGTCGGTATTTAGTAAATTAGTGACCGTGCCCAAAAAAATCATCTACAAACCTATTATTAATTTTTAAAAAAATTGTTTGAACTAGGTAAAGGTTCGGTATATTTGTAATTTGGTAATGCATTCTACATTTTAAATATCAGTATTATTGTATTCGTTCGGAACCTATTTCCCAATAATTACGAATACTTGAAAATCAGTATTGTAAAAGCCACACAAACTACCTACTCGTTATTAGTTTGAAATAATCTGAGGGTTACATTTTAATGTTTTTTTAGTCATCATAAGTAATGATTTTTTTTAGTTCTATTCGGTACAAAACCTCCCAACTTGTTTACAGGCCATTTCTTCATGAAAAGTACTTTGGCAGCATTAAATGTATGTTTTTGACTTGGCTAGCTGAAGCCACTGTATATCTGACTCCGCGCTCAAAAGTATCGATTCAATTGGATAAGCCAAGCTGTACTAGAATATTTGTTATTACGTGACATAAGCAAAGTACGAAATAGGAAATAATACTGCATTGATGTTGTAATTTGTAATGACACGAGCATAATTAGCCACTAATACGGCGGTAGTTGAGATGAGAAGTGAGAACTGAGTATTGAGATACATTAGGTAGATAACAATTCATCAGCCAAACTTGTTCCCCACCAACTGAATTACATTACACTGTTGCATTATCGCATCGGTCAACAGTAGTACATTACGGGAAAGTAGACTTAGTTTAGAGGGGGAAAATGTTCTGTTCGAGAAGGTTACTTTGTATTGTTTTACCGGATCCGGGGGAATGTATTACGTTTTGCGGAGACTTTAAATATTAGCCATTTTGTAATTTTAATTTTATTTGTGTGGTAGCTGCTTCATTAGCATCAATTTAATTGACATAAATTGCAGCACTTTGTTCAAATTGACCTAGTTTATTGAAATACGACAATTTATTTCAATTTATTTTAAATTAAACTTCGTTAAAATGACTGATTATTCAATTTCAGGCACTCGTTTTTAATTTATTTCACATCCAAAATTTGTTATAAAATAAGCTACCGGAAACCAGTACCGTGCCCATATAAAATAGTGACGTCGAATCAATCGGTACAAGTTGGAAAACCTTTCAACTGAAAGCCTTGAGATGACAAAGCTACTCTTCGCACTCTCTACGCTTGCAGTGTTTATTTTTATTATTTTTCACACTCCCACAAAATGGACACGGGCGTGGGTACTACCGTCTTCGGTCTAATTGTCCTCCAGGAAGTTCCCCAGATTACTCGGACGACTGTATTTGCAGCGATCCCTCCCTCGCCATGAATCCTGCTCGTACGGAGTGTGTGGTCAGAAAGCGCCATGGTGAATCCTGCAATGCAACCCAAGATACCTGTGATCCGTCAATACTTGAGTTGGGCTGTCGAGATGGAGTTTGTCAATGCGCTGAACCCGACGGTTGGGACGCTGATGCATCAATTTGTTACGGGAACCATACTTGTGGTCAATACAGCTACTACTTCTACGATCGAGAGGTCGCAACCACCAGTTGCGTGGCTACTATTAGACTTGACTTTGACACAAGCGCACGAGTACGGTTGACCTGTCCGCTGAACTCTACCCTTGTCCCGAGAAAAAATCGGCCGAAATACGGGTACAGCAGTGAGTCCATCTGTGAATGTAATTACGGATTAATTGAAGAAGAAGGCATGCGGAAATGTATTCCAGTAAGACACAGGGGAGAAAAATGTAGCTCGGATAATACCGACCGTTGTGATTTCATGGATCAACTTTCCTGCTTAAATGATACGTCCACTTGTGGGTGTGACGGCGGGTTGGTATGGGACAGAGTCAAGGAGAATTGTCAGATTCCAGCAGGCTCGGAATTAATGTGCCAAATTTTTTCTGCTTCAATTGAAAGCAATAAGATTGAGAGTGACTGCGTGTCTGGATCCTTCTGCGATCGACCCCTGGGCGGCTCTTATCACAGTAACGGGGTTTGTCTTTGTGAAATAGGCTATGAAACCGTAAATGGTTTGTGTCTCAAGAAACACGGCCTCCCTTGTCAAGGTGAAGGTGAGTGTAAATCTCCATATTCCTGTATGGACGGTGTTTGCGAATGTCCAGATCCACTGCAACAACGCTATGATGCTAAAATCGAAGCATGTCGTGTATTAGCTGGTTCCAATTGTTCGACAACATCTGGGACCTTGGTTTGTGCAGAAAATGCTGAATGTCAGGCTGGAGTATGCAAGTGTTTGAATGGATCTGAAAACGGGGCGGACGGTACTTGCATCTACAACAAAACTGATGGCAAAACTTGCTCAGCGGCAGAATGCAATTCCTATCAAGGGCTCACTTGTTCAGAGGGGGTCTGTACTTGCATTAGTCCTGAATTGAAGTTTGTGCCCGGGAAAGGTTGTACGGCGACGCTGGGATTACCGTGCGGCGTTTTGAAACCGTTTGGAAATTGTAATGATACCATGAACCGATGTGACTACTTCGTGGGATGTCAGGAATCTGCAGAGTGTAGACCAAGTTGCGAAGGTGGTGCTTGTCTCAGTCGAGATCAGGATCTGTCATTCCGCTGCAAAGCTCTCAGAATCAATTCTTAAAATCTGAATTGCATGATATAGAGTAATGGATTATTTTATTATTTAATATGCACGCATAGTTGACGTAATTGTATCACAGTAATTATTGATTTCAGAATAAATATCCTAATTGGAACTTCAATAAATAAATCTAAATCACTTAGTTAGAAATTTTCGGTGCTAAATTAAATAAAATATTCATAGGACGAATTATTCATTTGAATATAGGTGCTTAATTATTCTGCTAATTGTAGTATTGGAATTGGAAGACCTCGAATTACGGCAGCTCGGAAGTCTTGCGATATTCGACGTGCATAAAACCAAAATTAAATCTTCCTTGTGCCCATTCCCACGAAATCATTGTAATTAATTGTTTCGTATTTTAATTCTTTTGATTTTATATTTTTTTGTAAATCTTGAACGCATAAATAGGGATAGCGTTTGTAAAATGATAACTGATTTACCTTTTAGTGTAATATTTACTCCACGAAGAGCAACATGGAGCCCAAGTTTTACGACGATTTCTTCAGAGCTGTTTGGCATATATTGCGCCTTAATTTCGACTTCACCAACTTCCCACGCATTGTAGTTTCCAACTATTAATAAAAATACTTGACATGTACTGTAACTTTGAATTCTTTCCTAATGTACAATTAATCAGCTTTAAAATAGACTACTTAGGAATTTACCGAGAAATGATCCTCTAATAAAAATACTCACTAGAATGTAGATAACCCCAAATAGAAATCGCTCTTTTGTTTTGTAAGCCGGAAGTATTGCAAAAAACGCCAGTAGTAAAATCA
The DNA here is from genome assembly GCA_034694925.1 of Ceratophysella denticulata. Lineage (NCBI taxonomy): Eukaryota > Metazoa > Arthropoda > Collembola > Poduromorpha > Hypogastruridae > Ceratophysella > Ceratophysella denticulata. Next base: position 8,442 of record JAQFYT010002056.1, on the reverse strand, counting down.
AAACAGCACACATTATTCCAGAAACAATAATATCATCAGTTACGGCATTATGATGTTCTTCCTAATGAGTTGGAAATCCTTCCTGACGTCGAAAATTAAACTAGCCCATTTTCTGGAAACGCTAAGTTTCAACAATAAATTAACCAGAATCACTTATATACGTTCAGGTTACCTATAAAAATTCAATTCGATATTTGTCCCCACGAGGAAGCTCTGAACTTGGAACACGCAGGAGTTATCTTACACACAGTGGTATTGAACTAATTACACACCACTCTACGCCGATGATTTTTAGGACAAATAAACTCAAACTTAATCATAAAATCATATAGCTACCAATACGTCGTCATAAATGAATACCAACATTTGCTCAATTGATTTGAGGCATTATCTCGACTCGCAGCAATAATTCTATTACGATCTAATCTATAGTATTTACACCCAACCGGATCATTTTAACTATTTATTTAATAAAAGTGAAAAATGCCTGTGATTAACTGCAAGCTTTGTCACTGGTCAAATAGCGGATATGAAATGAAGAAACAATGAATTCTTTTTTTCAATTTGCCGACTTTAATCCGAATATCTGGAGGGGAATTTACTTTTCGATCTGCTATCTGCTGACGTAGTTGTTAAAATAAACCAACAATTCCACTGATAATCCTCTGTGTTGCATTTTCCAGAAGTTCAAACACCATAATTGTTTATGATTCAATTTAAATTATTAATTGAAAATTTAAGTAGTCAATATTCATATTTAATTTCGATCCTTGAAATACTGAACCACGTACATTTCTTCTCTTTTTCGAGCAAACAGACACTAGTCTATTAGATATGCATCGTTTAAAGTGTTTACCAAATCAATTTACATTGGACATTGTACTCAACAATTCGTAATTGGATTAACCTGCACGTTCTGCTAATACCACGAAGTATAGCAATTTGGAGTTAGATTGTTCAATCTTAAACATCGAACAAGAATCCAAACTCCTGTACTACGAGGAGTTCCAAACCCTTACCATTACATACTCGGACTAAAAAGTTAACCGCCACGCGCCACATGATTTAAAATGTTTAAATTGGTTTCTAAATTGTACTAAATAATAAATTGCTCGTTTTGGGACTGCTACAGGTTTTATCTCAAGTGATTAAATTGTGAAGTTTCAACCTGTCTTGGTCTGATATCGAAAAAAACATGCTTTCCAAAACGACACACAAGCTGATAATTATATCGGCAAAAATATTTTGTTTCATCCCTTCAGGAGCGTATTTTTACAAGGAGAAAAAATTATATAAGTCTCGTAATTTCGGTCATAAGGTCCGATTTTTCTTAGTAACAGCATTCGTCGTGTTCCACTTCTTCTTCGTGCTGTTTCGGTCCATACAATCTTTCCTGTTTCTCAATGCGTCTGTTCCAACTTTTTTGTTACAATTAGCAATTGTGGGTCAGGCAGGGACCTCCATTTCAATGCAACTAAATACGTTATTACGCGCTCCAGAACTTATGGATCACTTTAATGCACTTTTACAAGTTGACGCGGAATTCACAAGTATATCAATACCTTGTACATTTTAATCCAATTGTTATTACATTAGAGATATTGTACAGAATGCTGTTTTCTAAATATTTCAGGATTATATGAAAAACGTGCTATTCCTGAGTACTGCGGAACAATAATTAAATGCTTTTACGCCATTTAGTTCACACAAACCACGGCACTGCTTTCTCTATTCATTTTGAAACCTAAACTTCCGATATTTTTCTTTTCATTGTTTGGAATTGATACGCACTGGAAGTACTTATTTATCCCGTTAGAGCTCTTGGGTATAACCTGCGCATGGGCGAGTGGTATTTTCTACGTCTCCGCAACAACACTTTCTTCAATGTATGCAACGAATTATTGGATCCAACAGATTTGGTAGGTACCTACACATGTAGTTTATGTCTACTCGATTAGTAATGATACAAATCGTATATTACCATTTGTTTTTAATATTTTACATATTTTCTAAACAATTGTGATTTCTGATATCCGTTGTAAACTCGCTCAACCTGTTTTTCCGCCGTAACATATAAATATATCAAAATTAGTTATAAAATTAATTATGAAGGCCACAACAAGGACATTGTTGGCGTTTCAGGTTTCAGGTAGACACTAGGTTACACGGACTTAAATACAGTGAAGTGCCATTCTTTGATAAATTTTTTTTTAATTTGCAGCGTTACAAACAAAAAAGGAATCAACACAGTCGACTTAATTCGGAGTCCACGGCGAGCGGTACAAGTCTACCGCATTCTTCAACTTCTTACAAGCAGATACAATGACGCCGTATGGGTTGCGATGCCTGGTCACAAGGCAGCATTTTTGGTTTTATCGACTACCACTGCATTCGGCACAATTCGTTTTATTGGAAAACTTAATTTTGTGGCTTATTGCTTCTTCCCAGCGTTAGTAGCAGTAGGGATGACTTATTCGAACGTGGCTTATCCATTTGGTTCGGTTTTGAACGAAAAGGCAGAATGTTTCCGTAAATCGTGGCAAACACACGGAAGAGGAAGGATTGATAGTACGGAATTGTTAGTCAAGTCGAGTACTGACGTCCGTGAAATAATTCGATTGGTGCGGTCATGCAGGGATCTCAAGATGAAAGTAGCCGACTTTTATAATCTCGAAAAGTCAACCGTGATTACATTCAATGGACTTGTCGTTTCGAATACATTTGGACTTCTTATTGTGTATAAGACAGGAGGATAAAACTGTCTCTAAATAGCTTCTCGATGTGTGGAAGCCCACTAAATCGACTCATTAAATGTCTAATGAAAACCAATATACATAACTATGTGTGGCGATATGTGGTGATTTAGTCAAAATTTTAGTAAAATATCGGGTATCCGGTAATTAAGTACCTATACTTTTAGGGGTAGCCGAGATTCGAAACAGGCTAAATAGTATTCACTGCCAACTGCTACTATAGAGTTTCAAGTGCCGGGGATCTCCGGCGGGGAATTCCTCAGGGAACGGGGATCCGCTTACCCGATTCTCCATATTTTTTTTAAAAAATTCCCCGGGGAATCTTCTTGTTATTGATAAACATTTGGAAATGAATTCTTACATAGACTTAGTTCTTAATACTTACAATTAGTTCAAAATTTTACTACCGGCATGTTGTTCTGTTCTATAACTTTTCACACTTTTCCATTTGACTGCAACCGTTGGACATAATAAATTGTTTAAAAAAAATTCATTGTCGACAACTGACAAGTGACAGTCGCAAGTCGTGCTGAAACAAAATGAGTAATAGCCCACAAGAGTAGAATCAGAGCGGGCGGGCGTTATCAGTCATTCTGACTCAATCTTGGATGATCTGTGATGATCTTAAGTCATAATTTACGCGTAATACCGAATTAAACTTGAAAATCCCTTCATAACCTGCTTTCATTACCTGGAACGTTAAAATATCACGGAACCTTGAGCAGCGCACGGTCGCGTTCTCCGCAGCGAGCCGAATTTCGCTCAGTCTCTGTGAGGAGAGCCAGAGGGAAATACAAGGTCGCCGCTGAGCTGCTCGCTCTCTCTCTCTATGGAGGTGGAGACCACCGCTGCGAGCGCTCGGATCGCTCCTATCTCTCAACCCACATTTTTTTTTCATTGTGCAGAGAATTTCTCTCTCATGCTCTTAACCCAGGAGCAGACCTGTTTTCAAAAATCATTTTCTTAGTCCAAATTACAATTTATGTGACATATTATGCGGCGATATGTACCCAAATTCGGTCCAGATTTCAAATATGATTTTTAAAAAAATCTATGTTTGCTGGGTTTTGAGAAAATGAGAGAGGAAGAGCTTGTAACTTTTGAGATAGGGCGTTTAGCATTGTGACGTCATGGAAAAAAACGAGCAAACTCATGGTCTCCAACTCTATTGCGGAAGTGTCAAAAGACACGGCACCTGATTTCCCATGCAACTTATGACTTGTAAAACGGTATTGGTACATTCGGAAGAACAAAGAAGTGTGTCAATGGTCAAGGACACACGGAGAACTGAGGATGATTGATGCATTGGAAATTCCATGCCGTGTTTTTGATTGTTGGTAGTTGGTACATCTTCTGTCTTCCGAGAGCTGACAGCTTTATTTGTTGCTTATTCCAAACCTCCTGTGTCCTGAAAGTTGATATTGTGAAGTGCGTTCAAATTATAATGTGTTTCGTATTCGTAATTTTTTTCCCGTTACTTACTCTAACGCAGACTGTATTCAAGTCGAAGTCGGGTTCGAGAACCGAGAAGCCGTCAAGCTTTCTTTTGCCGAATACCGAAAGGCAAACGGACTTTTGTAGGTGATCATGATGGACGATGAGGAGGTCGTAAAACTACGAGGATTACCTTGGACCTGCACTGTGGAAGATATTGTGGACTTTTTTTCTCGTAAGAATACGAACGACAGCTTTAATTTCTTGAATATTGTATATCAACGTGTATATCAGCACGAAACAGACATGTCTGAAGTGTAGTATTAGATACATAGTACGTTTTCAATTTAATTTATGAAATTATGTTTTGCTGGCTCCCACGTTCAGCTGAATGCCGAATCAAAGCTGGACCGGATGGAGTTCATTTGGTGAAGACCCCTGAAGGCCGAGCTACTGGTGAAGCCTTTGTAGAGCTGAACAGTGACGCGGATTTGGAAGCTGCAGTTAAAAAAGATCGTAAGAACATGGGTCATCGCTACATTGAGGTTTTTAAAGTTAAAAAGTCGGAAATGGATTGGATTCTCAAACGAGCTCGTCCGAATCAACCTGGTTCCAATGGATCCTCTTTCCGAGGTGGTAATGGAGGCTATGATGACTGCGGTGGTTCTGAGACCTTTGTCCGACTTCGAGGACTCCCATATGAGTGTACAAAAGAAGATATTGCCAGCTTCTTTGCAGGTGAGATATTTTGGAAATCTGAGAAATGTAGATTCAAAATTAAAGTATTATTTTTACTCATATGAACTCCGTGACATGGAATTGGGAATGGTGGGTGGAATGACCTTTCATTGACGTTTCCGATTTGAGTCAAGTTTTTGTATTTTATAGTTTATGGTGTTGTTTGTACAATTTTTTGGATTTTATGGATTTCTAAACTGGTTGGTTGGGTGCTGGTTAGGACTGGACGTGGTTCCAAATGGGATCCAGATGGTGGTTGACGGGTCGGGGCGGACTACGGGGGAGGCTTATACTCAGTTCACATCGGTTGGGATGGTTGAGGATGCTCTTCAGCGGGACAGACAGAGTATTGGACACAGGTGCAGCTACTACGTCATTCTTAACCATTCCGTTTTCTGTCTAAACTATGAAAACATCACTTTCATTCCTAATCAAATCCTATCCGATATCCGATCCTATTCGTTGATCGCCCTACGAACACTTTATCGAAACCATATTATCGAGTTCGATGTCATAAAATATAGATTCGATAGAAATATGGTCTCGATAAATCTTCCGAAGGAGGTCCTACCTCAAACTCAAACCCAATCCAATTTCAATTCTTATTTTCGCTTGTATCAAATCCATTTTCAAATTCAATTCAACTAAGGATAACAGTAACACAAACGATTGTTTAAAAAACTTACTTTGCGTTTTGGATTTAACCATTATTACCGTTTTGCGGCCCTTGCAATTTCCTAATTCGTAACTGTAGTTAGTTTAGTGCAAACCTGCCCGTATTGCCCTACCCTGGCTCCATCCATATACTACGTGATTACGTGTTCTTCTAGCATTTACGTCTACAATACTACAATTGTATGGTGTTAGACAAAGAATACAGGTTACAGAAGGGCCAATGGGACGGGAAACGGGAGTATTTGGGCCGGGACGGTACGGTAAGGGATCCGTGGTGGGTCAGGCGGGAACCGGGTAGTTCTCCTTTTCCCGTGGAGTGAAGAATCAGGAATCAGATGGACCGGCTTTGCTATGGACTACGACTACGACCTACGACCTTTGGCACTGTCTCTCATATAATAATGTTGTTTTACTAATTTGACTAACTCTGGTCTTAGGTACGTGGAGTTGTTCCGTGTGAGTCCCTCGGAAATGAGAACAATTGACATGCTGGTTGAGAGAACTTCTCGTCATTTCTCATCACGGCCTGGGCCCTATGATCGACCTAATCGGGACGGTGGCGGTGGTGGAGGTGGGAGATTTGGAGGCGGTGGTGGCGGTGGTGGGCCACAACGAGGATCTCGATACTTTGACCGTGGGAATAATGGTGGTGGACGTAAGTCAAATTCTGTTAGCAGATCTGCTTTGATTTTTGAATACATATATATTTTGGAGACAAATGGCTTAGAATCTCGAAACCTATCCTTCCACTCTCTGGTCCATGCTATTAGCATTACATGTGAGTGGAAGGAAAGGTTTCGAACTCACAGTCCATGCTATTAGCATTACGTGTGAGTGGAACGATAGGTTTCGAACTCACGATCCATGCCATTAGCATTACGTGTGAGTGGAACGATAGGTTTCGAACTCACGATCCATGCTATTAGCATTACGTGTGAGTGGAACGATAGGTTTCGAACTCACGATCACGATCCATGCTATTAGCATTACGTGTGTGACTGGAAGGAAAGGGTTTCGAGATAATAAGCCATCCATCCGTCTTCCGTCTCCACAATACATTGTACATCCCTCATTGATTCTTTTTAGGCTATGATGACGATGGCTGGAATAACTATGCCAACGAAGTTGGTTCGAATTGGAATCGCGGTGGTGGTGGCGGAGGTGGAGGTGGACCAACGCCACTTATTCCTGGCCTCAGGGGACGCTTTGGTGGTGGTGGTGGTGGAGGCGGTGGCATGGGCGGCGGAGGTGGACGACAAAACTCCAACATGGGCGGTTACTCTGTACTTATGAGGGGTATCCCATTTCGAGCATCTGAAGAGGATATTCGACGGGTAAACTTACAATTGGTTTTTGGTAAATAATAAATTATAAATTATCATTTGAACACTAAACTTTGCAATTTTTTGGTAGTTCTTTCACCCATTGTGTCCAAGAGGCGTGAACATCATCTTTGATGACAGCAATCGTCCATCTGGAACCGCGAAGGTTTATTTTGCAAACCAGGATGACGTGGCCATGGCCATGGGCAAGGTATGGTTCATTAGCTGCTATCTAATTTTAATCTGATCGATAATCCTCAATTGACTCACCTATAATTATAATTATGTTGTTTCTTTCAATTAGCACAAGGAACGTATGGAACATCGCTACATTGAACTTTTTGCTGACTAAAAACCAAAACATCACTGAATTAAAAACTCCCGTATGGATGCATGGAAAAACTCAACAAATACCTATTATACATTACTTTACTACCTATACAATTCTATTCTTACACTTACCTACTAGTTTTCAGAATATAATAGTATCCCTATATTTACATGTATTTGAAGTTTTTTAACATACTTATAGCAGATTATGGTCATTGTACTTGTACTAACTAAACTAAACCAACATAATAGGTAGGTATTATTGATATTGCATACTTTGCTTCTGCAAGCATGAGCTCCAGAACTAAAACGGGTGGAACTACTGGCCTGGCACTATTTTACTATGGATACACGATACACCACAACAGTGCCATATTCCACTATCGATCTTCTGATGAACTCCTTGCCTCTGCTTCTTATGCGGAACTAAACAAGTAATGAAAATGAAACTACATAGGTAACCTGCGCCTAATTGTGTGTTACTTATATGTATGTACTTAGATTCACATATCTTGTTCTTGTAGCCAATATTTAAACCTATTGCAGTTTAACTTAACTACCTATTATTTTTCTGGAAATAAATACGCAGTATAACATCACTGGACTAAATCTGATCAGAAAATCGAATTCATTTGATCGACCTTTATTTCAATGTTAAAAAGAGTTAATTAATACAGCTACATATTGTACTAGAGACGGATGGCTCAGAATCTCGAAACCTAATCCTTCCACTCAGACGTAATGCTAATAACATGGACCGTGAGTTCGAAATCTATACTTCCACGCGGACTCAGACGTAATGCTAATAGCATAAACCGTGAGTTAGAAACCTTCGCTTCCACTCACACGTAATGCTAATAGCATGGACCGTGAGTTAGAAACCTACGCTTCCACTCACACGTAATGCTAATAGCATGGACCGTGAGTTAGAAACATATGCTTCCACTCACACGTAATGCTAATAGCATGGACCGTGAGTTAGAAACCTATGCTTCCACTCACACGTAATGCTAATAGCATAGACTGTGAGTGGAAGGATAGGTTTCGAGATTCTAAACCATCCGTCTCCAAAATATGTCAATAGGAATTTAGAATACTTACACTTACTAAACTACTAGCTAATACCCCCCGCTTAAGCGAGAGGTCTTCAAAACTGATCACTACACCGTACTGCACATACTTTGCTGAAA
>JAQFYT010002055.1:0-14013 GCA_034694925.1 Ceratophysella denticulata | reverse complement strand
CTGCCATGCAGACTTAATGCACAAGTCTTCTTTTTCATGGCAGATTCTATTTTCTCATGGCACGTTTATATATTTCCACGGTTTTAATATCAATTATCTTACATATTCACCTGACATTAACTGCAGATGTTGACTGTAACCACTCATTGTAACTTAAAACTTACAACCGGCCATGGTAGTGGTTCAAATTAACGGTTACACCCTGTAACCTCAAATATTTATATACCTTTAGCCATTGTTTCAATATAAGGCTGAGATAATGCCGGATTTCTTTCAAAATTCATTCTGCATCCCATCCGTATGTTGTATGTAGGTACCATACAAGTGAATCTCGGAATCTTAACTCTATAAAAAAAATCTGTACTTGACGCTGACATTGGGTCTAAGATTGAAGATGTATGACAGAATTACATAATGTTGATATGTTATGTACTTTGGGTATTAGTGAACTTGTACCGAGGTTGTCGGGACGTGTCCTTGCATCCGAGAGGTTTTCGAGAAACTCTGGGTGACTCTGTTCGCTTCACTCTCCGCCGTGTCGAGTTGATGGATGCGGGGAGAATGACGATTGAGGCCAAGAATTTATTTGGCTTGGACCGGGTTTCCGTTTCCGTCAAGGTGAGGAAATTTCCTTTAAGGCTGATTTACAAAAATTGTAACAATGGAGCATCGCATAAGACCCTTCTGGTCTAAAAATTAAAACTGATGCATTCCAAGTATTTCGCAAGAAAAAAACATCCTTAAGGCCATGTTATGCCATCGTCACTCACATCAATGAACACAGCCTGCCAAGAAAACCCAGTTAGTTACACAAACACTCTTTCATTCATAAATTAATGGTAGGGAATTCGGAGCGGATGTTCAGTCCCCACCCTGACATGGCATGGCGTGTGGGATGCTCCTGTATTAGTTTCTAGACACATTAGGGTTATACGCTAGCTCCTAAGCATTAGCCTCGCACTGGGCGTAAGCTAATGGTATTTGGCCTAGGAAGAGCTCTTGGCTGTGCAGATTCATGTCCGTGTCCCACTTTTTTGCGTTGGAATTTGGAATGCTAATCCGGTGCCAATTTTTTGTGTCTATGTTTAAAAATAGTTGTTGAAGGGAGAGAAGCGAGCAAGATCGATGACACCCGCACTGTTCGGAGCCGAGGCTTCGGAGCGGAGACGCCACTTGTCCGCAGGTTAGTCCTGGATTTACTTACTCAGTGTATATTCGCTCAGTCCGCCTAGTTCCCACCGTCCCACTATTGCTGCAGCCCACCATGAGCCCCAGTCCGGCCCTAGTGGGCTCCTACCTCCTCCGCCTAGAACTCAGTTGTAGGTCACAGGTCTTTGACTGGCTCCAGCTCCAGGAACACGAGTGTGAGTCAATATACCAGCAGATATCTTAAAGAATCCTTGACCCTTAACTCCCTTCAAATACTTCCGCAGCATTTTAAGTACATTCATGACCATGGTGTATTTTCACAGGCGTTCCTGGGAAATTATCCGAGCCCATTGCCTCCGAGCTTGGTCCAGGATGGGTCAGTCTTCGGTGGACACGGCCCGAGAGCCCTGCCCCACTCCTGGCCTACAGGGTCGAGGCCTGGGATACGAGCGAAGGTGCCAGATGGGTCACCGTAAGTCCATATGGTATTTCCATATAGAAAGGAACATATTTCAAGATTTCCGACCTACTTATCTGTGTGTTTATGGGGGAAATACTTTAGTTGGGCATGTCTCCAATTCCGAGCTTCGAAGCTTTTCATCTCCGCCCAGGCCGGGAGTACTTGTTCCGAGTCACGCCCCGGAATCGGTTCGGTTGGGGTGAAGCCGTCACGACTCCACTTCCGGTCTGTGTCAGGGATAAATGTGAAATGCCGGATTTTCTCAAAATGCTACCCAATCGGGTCAAGGCTCTGCGCGGATCACAGCTCGCTCTCACGTGCGAGGTTGGTTTATGATCTAATGGCGTTTTACGCAAATTATCCTGAAAATGTGTTTTATGATTTTTTACTTAATATTGAATACATACTTGCGTACAGGCTCGTGGTTCACCAGCACCCACGCTAAGTTGGATTCGAGATGGTCATCAACTTCCGGAATTTGCGGACTGCTCCTCCATCTTGATTCCGGTCGAATCCGACTTTCACCTGAGCTGCCAGGCTACGAATTCGATGGGCTATGCTGCCTCGTTCTGCTCTGTGGTAGCCGTGGACGACGCAAACCTGGCTGAGGCGGATCTGCTCCTCAGAACCCAATCCACGTCTCCGCAGTTCACGATGCGGTTGAGGGACCGGAAACTCCAGATTGGTCATCCCCTCCGCCTCACCTGTCAGGTGGGAGGGGTGGGCAGGGTGGGAGTCCGGTGGGAAAAGGATGGAGTTCCGATTACGGAAGAGACCCACCATGCCTTCCAGGACCACGACTTTTTTACATTAGAAAAGTCGAACGTTGGTATGGCGGACACAGGGAACTACACGGCTCGGGCCGTGAATGAATTCGGAGAGGTGTCTTGTACCTGCTGCGTCATTGTTTGCACGGATTACTACGTTCATCCGCGATGGGTCAAAACGCTGAGGAATTACGTGCGGGTCAAAGACGGCGGAACGGTCGTGATTGAGGGTCAAGTTGAAGCCTGGCCTGGCGTCTCTGTCAAATGGTAATAGGCTCACTGGCAAAATTACATGTTAACATGGCCACTATGAAACATCCAAATCTGGAAATGATATTTAGGTTCAAGGACTCGACCCGCCTTCGTTCGTACAACCGGCGATTCCGCTACGAGCTGGATCGCCATGGTCACTTATCCCTCGTGATCCAGAACTGCTCTGCGAAGGATGCTGGGAAGTACACGGCTGTGGTAGAGAACGAAATGGGGTCCATTGAAGGAGCTTGTTCTGTGGAATTCGCTGGAGATACCTCGGCTCATCTGGAAGTAGTGCAGAAGTAAGTCATATGCCGTGAATTGCTGAGCACAGTTTTGCCGTAATTCATTATGTTATTTCATGTTGCAGTTCAACGCCTGCAGCTTCCGAAGAGCGAATTCCGTGTATGCCAAGATTTTTGCGGAAACCGTTGTCCATGACCGTGCTGGAGGGTGACACGGCGGTTATTGAGTGTTCCGTGGAAGGATGGCCAAAACCGGAAGTGGTCTGGCTCCGGGATTGGCTCAATGTATGCATACTTTGGCAGTTATTGAAATACTGCGGTATTGTTATACCAATGGTAACATATTATTTGATTTTTTGTGTTCTCCAGCCCTCATACTACAAGGACGGTGACCACTACGAGCTGGAATGTGAAGGAGAGACAGAATTCAGACTGGTCATTCCCTGTGTCAAAATTGACTACACCGGCTCCTACACTGTCCTGGCCAAAAATTCATTGGGCAGCTGCAAAGCCATCGTATCGCTCCAAGTCGGTGCAAGTAGGTGGAATTAAGCAGTTTACTAAGCACGATGAACCAGGCTACGAAGTACTATTGAATATTTTACGGTTATTTTACAGGAATCGATGAAGGAAACAGCAGTATCCAAGTTGGGCCGACGTTCAAGATTCCGCGAGTGGTCCAACCGCTGAGTGACATTCGATGCTGTGACGGTGACTCCGTGAGCCTCGTATTCCGGGCTGAGGGTGAGGACCTGACCTACATCTGGGAAAAAGACGGACATGTCCTCAGTTCAAAGAACCAAGACTTTCTCGTACAAGGAACTCAACTCACAATTCCCAAAGTGTATGGCGAGGATGAGGGGGTTTATAAATGCCGAGTGAGTTGTCGAAACAGTCAAATCACGTAAATCCTATAAAATCTGAAATCTAAAATTAATTCATGATTTACTTCGAAAAATCAGATTTCGAATAATTTGGGCCGTGCGGAAACGAGTGCCTGTCTCATTGTGGACCGTAAGTGTGACCTTGACAATCAGTTTTAAATTTTAGTGAATACTAAAAATGTACTTTATAATTTAAATACTTTAAATATATTTTTGCCCAACAATTTAGCACCCCTGGTGGACGCTTCTACGAGTTTGTTGCCATCCGAAGAAGTTACCGGTGTCATATCTCTGGCTGCGACTTCGAGTAATACCTTCAGCAATCAACCTATTTTTTGTAACAATTTAATTTATTTAGATTAAAATTTTAAAAATATATTTAAGGTCGGCGTGAGCGTCAGCCCAGCACAGGTCCGAGTGCGTTCCAATTCCAGCGTCCTCCCAAATTCTTCGTTCTGCCCCACAACAAGTTGGCTAATGAAGGGGACAATGTCCGTTTCCAATGCTCCGTGTCCGGTGCCACGATCACGACTTGGGACCGAGATAATTCCGTCGTTACCCCTGGTCTCCGCCACAGCACCAAGGAACAGGATGATGTCCGAGTTCTGGAAATCCTTAATGTCACCCAGGCGGATGCCGGGGTGTACCGCCTCGTGCTCGAGAATCATGTGGGCCGAGTTGTGGCCAATATGCGCCTGGACGTCGTGGGTGAGTGACACGATTCATTTATACAATTTTTCTAAATTAATCTAACCTTTAAAGTCAGTATTTTTCACCAATAAATAATTATTGCATATTAGGTCGTTCTCGTGGTGAGAGAATGCGAGCCTGGAGTTCCTCACCGGTGAATGACAGTCGACGGGATGAACTGTGGAAAACAGATGCCGATAACTCGAAAGACAGTAGTTTAGGACTAGAATTAAGTCGTAAGGATGGTAATAATATTGACGAAGATTGATAATTGAGAGAATACAGATGCGTACCTACCTCACCTCTATAATGCTATTTTTAAATCTGTGTACCTGTGTGCTCTTGTTGTGTAAGCAAATATCAGTGAATTGTCCTGTTTTGTTGTGTGTTGAAACGTTGAACTTATGAGCTATTGTTTAGTTGGTAATTATTTATTGTGATATACTATAGAATGCATGTAGGTATGTATTATAATTATAATTAAGTTACAGCAATTAGGTTGTTAACATTTTACGAGGCTATAAGCTTCCTGAATGGTTCATTTAATAATAAAAACGAATCAATCACTGCAAGTTTACGAGTTAAAATTACCTAAATGCATCAGCAAACTAAATCCTAGGCTACTCACAAACAAGATCATAAAACTGACGGATAATGCGAACCAACGCTAAAACTAAAAATACTTCTTGTGCGATTCCGCCGTGTAGTTTTATTCTATGTACATACTTATTAACGAATTTTACACTTATTGACGAATTATTTTGACCGTTTTATTATGGTTGGCCCCAATGTTCCAAAAATTATCCGAAAGGTGGTCCCGATATCCAACATAATGGGTGACACGGAGGTTTCTATGTACAATTAGAGCGGTAAACAAATGCTTGGTTGTAATCTCTGGTAAATATGGACCATATCAAATCCAATCTCTTGATCGCATACTTTGTTAACCTAACCTGACATATGGGCCAGATGCTGAAAGGTTGAAAATATGCGATCATGGGATCGCAGTTGGTGGTTTGTCTCTGTGCACAATTTCAATTTTAAACGAACCTTTCCACCTCCTCCGCCATAATTGTATTTCCCGAGAATTCCAGACTGTGCTTCATTTTCATTCGGAATCGACTTCGCTTCTGTGGATGCCCATAAGCAGACGCAGCTTATGACAATTAAAATACACAATTTCGGAATTAGAAGCATTTTCAATTTTCAATTAAATGCTGGATAGCGTTGCAATAGTATTTCCGTAATGCTGAAATGTACTGAAATATGTTGGATTGGATTTCTATATACGACGCACAGTCAAAACAGCAACTAAATTAACCCAGGAAAATTGAGCTGACCAACAAGGCAATTATGATTGACGACGCTGAGATAATTCAGTTATCAGTATTAAACTACAGGAAATAATTGTGAATTACACAGATGAATACAACCGTGACTGTACTGCCAATCGTAATCCTTGCTAGTTTATTGCGAATCCGAAAAATTGGTGTGTTAGCTATTACCAAACGGCGTAATAAATAATTGAATTCAATTGACAAACAAGGAGTTCCCGAATCTCAACTTAATATAAATGTTGAGATGCATAATACTAAGAAAATTTAGGAAAATAATGTATGACATTTAAGCCTGAATAAGGATTAGTGTTGTAATTTCCCAGCGTCCATGCAGCATGCAGCACCGGTATTAGGTTAGGATTACGGAAGCGTTTAGTATTATGAAACGTCTACGTGCTGATACATAATAAGATTGTGCATATACCAATTTTCCGAATTACTAGCAGCAACATGAGGCACTGCTGAAGAAGCTCTGTAAATTTAACAAACAATTTCATCATAATCGTGCATAGTCAATTTGAATGTAATTGAGCAACCAATTCCCCATTCGGTAAATTACAATAAGATGGCGTGTACACATGTATGTATTTAAATTGATTTAACAATTATTTGGGTAGTATAGATCTTTTGTTTATAAATGAGTAAGGCTGTGGGTAATACTAAGCCACCCGTGGCACCCACGACCAAGAAACTGCCAATTGAAGGGACACCGAAAACCCAGGCTTTCGCCATAGGTAATTTCATATTTTCGTGTAATAACATGGCTGTAGAATTCACGTATTTTATTGTAATTCAGGAATCCTAAAAGAATTGCTTTTCTACGTAATAGGCTCAGGTGTCCAGAATCCGAACACGGTGTCCCCAGAACATGCGGCCATGCTCAAGCGCCGGAAGTCATCCTGGGAAAGAAAACAGAGTCTCCTTGGGAAAGATCCGCCGGGTGCCCTCACAAAACTCCATCAAACCGTAATTGAAAGTAGGCTTTCAACGCAAATCTGCAAATTAAGGCTTTGGTCAAGCTTTAGCTAATTACAAAAAATTATTTGACAGTTGAGCTTGAAAACCATGAAATACAAGAGGCAGCCGCTGCAGCGAAAGCCGCTGCTGAAAAAGCCAAGGCGGAGAAAGTGAAAGCGGAGAAAGTCCAAGCTGCTGCTGATGCTACCAAGCAAGAAGAGACTCTTTTAGCGGAAAAAACTCAAGCAGCCGAAGTCAAGACGGCAGAAGCGGAAGAAAGTGACGAAGAAATTCCGAAACATGATGGACTCATGATGTTGGCACGTTCGGACGCTCTCTACGTCGAACCGGCCGGAAAGGAGTTCGAGCAGAGTATGACGCAGTCATTAAATGTATAGTTTGACCCCGATATTGACCTTGTGACTAGCTATTTGATTTTTTCTCCAGTTTTCGGCGTGGAAATGAACCACAAGTACGTGGTAATGAATTCACTGGGTGAGCGAGTGTTCTTTGCCACGGAGACGCTGGAAGAATACTGTGAAGCATTTTCCCCGCATCGAGAAGTGGACATTAGCGTCTTTGCCGGATTCGGTGGACTCGTTTTCGAAGTACAAGGAGATACTCGTGTAAGAATTCTAATGATATGTCGTGGGTAATTGAGTGTGTACTAGGGATAAACCATATGGAATTTACTCAAGCAATTTGGGATAAAGCTGTTTGACGTTGTCCTGCACTAAAGCTTTGATTATGCATATGATAAAGCATACTTTATCTTCAATCGCTGAGAATCTTATGGGAAATATATAAACGTGCCATGAGAAAATAGAATCTGCCATGAAAAATAAGACTTTTGCAATAAGTCTGCATGACAGTAAATTTGATTTTAGTGAGGTTAGGTTTGGTTAAAACGTTAGCGGACGAGATTGATCCCTTCTACAGGTTAGGTTAGATTTTTGAAACACCCAAATGACCAACAACTAACCTAACCTTTGGAATTATATGTAGACCAATTTTACTTATTGCAGCATTCTATTTCCTATTGCAAAAGTCTTCTTTTTATGGCATATTCTATTTTTTCATGGCATCGAAAAATGCCACCCTTTATTTATTGAATCTGAAACTGCAAATTATAATGCATAAACTGGAATATTGATTAATTACCGTTTTCTTCTTCCGCATATTCTTCAGCATGTTTCAAAGCCTCTTCCACAACCTTATGCTCTTTTTCCTCGAGCTCATCATTGTATTCCTCCACGGCCTGATCCACATCTTCCTCATCGGCAGGTGAGTGACCATTTCCGTTTTCGATGGGAACCTTGAGCTCGAGCCTATTACCCGGGACATCTTCGGGATCATGCTGCTTCACGGCATTGTAAACCTTGTCGGGTTTGGCCCCACCTCGTCCCAGCATTCGCTGGAGTTTGTAGACCGTTTTTTCCGCGAGCCTCTTGAGCCGCTGATTATTGTACATTCCTGGAGAGAAAGTTATTCAATTAGCCCTGTCAAACTCGGTGTAATGGATCGGGGATAACAGGGGAACTAAGTACCAATTAAGTAGAGGGCGTAGACGCTCACGAACACCAGGGCTTCGTACCAGTAAATCTTCTCATCCCGTAGGGCTGAAATGAGCAGAATCACGGACAGGGAGTAGAACAGACAATCCCGGGTTACGGAGTACCATTCCAGATGGATTATCTATTGGAAAATCATAAACTAATATTTTAGAAAATAAAAACCTAGCTTTAATTTGAAAAATCGTATTCTTGGTGGGCAACATCAATTGCTAATTGCCAGTAATGTACAATGTACACCTTATTTTCAATAAGAAATTGTCGAATGCATAAAATATGATTTTGTTCTACACGGGCGGGTGGCTAACTTAAAAAGTTTAAATCGGCGGAAATATTACCCTAGGAGGGAATTCAGCCGATTCAAGCGATTAATTTGGCCACCCAGTTGAATTATAAATTAATAATCTATCCAAACCATATAGAATCTTTTAACGGTAGAAAATCGCAAGTTTACTGAAATCTTATTTAGAAAATCGGTAGCGGCATAAAAATATTGATCATTAGAAATACAAGAATTACGTAATTATGATTGGAATGGTTATAAACAAATGTCAGCGACGCTTAGACGTAGAATTACGTAAAAACGGATTGCACATCGGACAAAATAATTTTTACTTGGTCAAGCTACTTGGCGGATTGAAATACACGATATATGCACCTAACCTACCTATTTATCAGCGTTTTAGATAAGTTTATCATTCAATAGAACAGATTCAAAGGATTAGCCTAATGAGCCTAATGGAAATCCAACAGATTTAGAACAAGCTCATAATTTAAAACGGGCATCAGACTAATTTGTTCTTATGACCGAGGAGAAACATTGATGGTTTGAAACTACACAAACTAAATAATTGTTTTCAGCTTGTGTTAGTTTTAGCTACACTGAACGGCGATTTAATTATCATTTTTGTCGTCGCTCCACAAGCCACAATATCCAATAATATTCGGTTTCTACAGTGCTGTGTTACATATTTTTTTTTGAAATAAATGAGCAGGTAAATGGTACATTACGAATAACTACGTCGTTAAATTCGCAGTTAAACCCGGATGGATGGATAGATGGATTCACTCGGTACGCAGAGTTTACCTAATCTAAAATAAACCTATCAATAAGTATGGATGAAATACTGTTAGGATAAGCGTTTTAAAATATACAATGGTGTATGGTTTATGCTATGCTATTTGATCAGAGCAGGCATGTTTCCAATAATAATGCCTAGTACCTAACCTACTACATGTAATGTATATAAATCAAATGTTTACATGGACCTATACGTGCTTCAGAGTAACATGTGGACAGTGCGAGTAAGATAAGAGCTCAAATGGTTCAATTTTCAATTGGTTAATCAATATCAAAGCACGTGTTCAGGTGATAATCCTATTTTACAGTCGATTATTTAACTAACAATACATTTTCACACATTAGAATAGAAGCAAATATGATCAAAGTCTGAATTGGTCAGAAGGATTAAAAGGCATTAATAGACATTTCCTCAAATTCAAAATGGCTTTACGGGTTTAAAGGGTTTAAAGAAATTTTATCGATTTGATTTGGGTCATGATCAGGTATCAACAGCCGTTGACAGTTTCGGCGAATTTGTCCGCACGTGGATGTAGGATGTACGGTCGATGGTATTTTAGCGCGATTCGTATATACACCGTGAAATGACCGTAGAGCTAAACGGCCAATCGAAATCGATTAACGGACGTACCATACCGGCTCCAAGCCCGCAAACTGCAACAACGGCCAAAATATTGAATACAGCACTTCCGACAATAGTTCCGATACCAATGTCTCCATGGGTCACGAAAGTTCCGATAATATTCGTAAATAATTCCGGTGCTGAGGTAGCGACGGCCATGAAGGTGCCACTAAAATATCCACAATTAACTAATTTATTTTTTTGCAAAAAATGCGCTAAGGCGTATTAAATCAAATTGGAATTTACCCAGCAATGTCCGGCGTTAGCTTGAGTTCTGTAATTAATTATACGTAAATTTTCACGGTAATGTTCTATATGTCAAAGGTCAAGGCTCAAAATCTTATCTTGGATTTACCTTCACAAATGCACTCCATAGCGGGCACAAAATAGTCATCACAGACGAGTGCGAGGGCGTAGAAAATGTACATTGATACCAGGAAGTGAATAATAACATAGCCCCGCTGTCGTTCTGGTTGCGTGAATAAATCCGGCGGAAAGTCATCAATACCCGGTGGAGTACAGGTGACTCCTGGTACTTCCCATTCTACATATTTCGGTCCAGTTTTCTTGGATTTCCCTTTCTGTGGTTTACTTGTATTCTCCTTCGCAGCGGAGGAATCTGTAATTTTGAAATTTTAAACAAAAATTCGGACGTTGTACTTCTAACAAAGCATAATGCTTTAAAATATACCGTTGGAATTTTTGTTTACAAACGTGACATCCTTAATCTTTGTCGCTAATGTTTATTTAAATTTTCTAACGCTAATTCTAAGCAGGTATTTGTCAAAACATGTTTATCGCTGCTCGGTTTCTTGCCATTTTGTACGAACTAAAATAAACCATGAATTTGAATGTACTCATCGCTGGAGAAGTAACAATATTCAAGTTATCTCGGGAGCCAAAAAGGTCCCTTAAGGTAGTAGTGAAATCGTTTGCATTCTGGTTAAAAAATTAAAACTCCATGCTAATTTATGGCTCGAACTTTGTGGGTTCGGGTTCGGTCAGGTTAGAATACGTTTGGTTTGGGAAAATGGAAGCAAATTACTCGTCAAATTACCTGATGCATTTAGTGGCAGTGTAGACACTGGCCCAGGAACAGCTGCTGTCGTACTGGAATCTAAGAAACTAGCTACGGTGGAACTATCAAGAAACTCTTCGTCAAGGGCATGGGCACAGGTGGGCCCCGAGGTCAGGCTCCCTTGATCCGATCTGAAGCTATAGAATACAAAAACTATGGTCCAGATACAAAACATAAAATTTCTTCGTATTCGGACGCGTTGTCTGAGTGGGCTCGTTTTCGGTAATAATCTTCTAGAATTTGTTGAATTATCGGTAACATCCCGGTCACAATTATTCAAATTTGAGGAATCAGATCCGCGTTTTCGTGGGTAAATATCCGAAACGCGCTCCATGATATCGAAATTTAAGAATTCCGAATAGTCAAAATGGGTCAAAAACTTAGTATGTACCTATATGTATTCACTTAACAATCACTTTAGCTAATAAATCACAAACACCATGTTTCTGATCCGCTTTCCAGAGCGTGTAAAGCATAAGTGTCTATTTGCTCGTCCTGAAATGTAACGACGATTGTTTTCCAAACCTTATCTCAGGATTGGGTCTTTGGAAACTGAATGGTTGCTGGAGCCTAGGCTTTTTAGTATTTGTATTGGTAAGAGTACGTCGAGGTAATCATCAGTGATGAGGATTTTAGAATGAGCTACTAGATTAGTTGTGTACCCCCGTGATGAATTTCAATTCGTGTACTTCTTCTACAACAGTTAATGACAGAAGTTCTGGGTGGATTGGACCGCGTCAGTTGGGCGTAGTAGCATTATTGACAACCGATGATAATCGCTGATGACATTATGCTGAGTTCATTTATCTGAAAATTATTATTATTATTTAATATGTATTTAGGCAAATAGGAATTCGTAATATGCTAAAGCTCGATTCTTTAATGACGTGCATTATACCTATATATATATATATACATATATAACTGTACCGTCCAAAATTGACGCTAAAATGGGGCGTATGATATGCCATTCGGAAACACTAACCTCGTTAAATGATTTACCCGTATAGTTTGCATAAATCAGTCAATATATAAAACTCCAAAATTACTTAATTTTTGCACATATGATTAAGCATATCGCATGTCCGATTTCATCTTAGAATAACGAACGGTAGAGTCATTACCCTGGAAATTGATTGGTCAATTAGCAAACACTACGAGATTCCACCAAATTTCAAAATATAAGAATAATCTTAAACGATTCCTTGCCCGATGCCCAATTGACAAGTTACCGCACACACGGACAGGTGAACAATAGAAAGGCGATTAGTGGGTACAAGGTTCCATCATAGTTCTGATTTCTGATATCACTACTGTTGCTGGCTGTAGAGTCAAATGCTATAGGTACATAGCTAACAATGCATTGCTTAGCTTTTTCGAGGCATTATCTATCAGCTCGTATTAGTAAAGTAAAGTATAGAGACACCGGGTGAACTGGATAAATCCGAAATCCACTGTGGGTAGTCTTGCTGTAATTTTAAAGGTATATCTATATGTATACGGTCTCAGTTTGTCGGTACATACATAAATCCCTGTGTTATAAAAATTAAGTAGTGCTACGCTGTATACCGGACTGGTTAATCTCAATCTGAACTAAGCCAAATAAAACTCGTAACTAAAGCTACTCTGTAGGTTTGTTTTCGCGTAAAATGCCCTGACGAATAAAGATACCTCACAAGTGTAGTCAGTCACATTCATGCTCGCATTGTACCTACCTACTTTTCCATCAGGAATCTCGCAAAATCAACTGTTTTCTTTTAAATATGCAAATGTCAGATAAGTTTTTAATACTATAGAAAAACAGCTCGAACAGTTTACTTTTTAATCACACTCTGCGAAACAAAATGATGTTATTATGTAACAATGTAATGTTCACTGTAACTTTTGATGTCACATGGGACCTTATAGCAAATAGGTAACACCACGTTACACTGCACTAAAATTTACCAGTGTCCAAAGTATTGGTTTAATTCAAACGATTCAGATTCAATAATATACAGCTTCCAATTTCCAATTCAACAAATAATTAAGCACTGGATTAAATTGCAAATCTTCTGAAAATACAAAATTTTTACACGCACACTATTTACATTCGAGTACTTCAAGCGATTTCGCAGAATGCGAACAAAACAAAGCGTAAACTAGTATGAGCTACTTACTACTGGTGGCATTTTACGATACATTACAAATTGTTATGACTGAATTACTTCATCTGTCATTTTTTCTTCGGTGCCTCGTGTCTTTATCACTCGTCTCTGGTCCACCGCTAAACCAGATGTGACAACTTGAGCCCAGTCGGCTCAATTATCTTTACAGATGCGTATTTTATGCATATGTTAGGACCAGAGCCCGAAATCGCTCATACATATGTCAATTTGAGCATTATTAAAGCTGTTGTCTGGACATATAAATAAGAGAATATGAATATAAGCCCAAGTACAAGACAAAATAACGTTAGCTCAAAGTCATTATTTTTATTTTTGAAAATGTGAAAAAAAGTCAATAATTTACCAATTTTTAGATAATTTGTAATACGTAATACAATGCACAGATTAACCAGGTTATAATGAACTCCATAGAAATGACATGAATAATTAAATAAGTATTCCTTCTCGACCTGCAGTGGCTGCTAATTGCAGCGTTATCAATTTCTAAACCTCCCTGTGCGTCATTTGAGAATAACAAGGGATTATAATTACAATTGAGTTTAGCTGGTTAGGCTAAATTAATACTATTTAATGAGATGAATCTAAGGGTCATTACCATTTACCATTATGAAATTGATATTATGTAGACTGCAATAATTTATTAAATAGTACATGTAGCGTTTTCATAATAGATGAGATTTGTACATAGGTTTCAGCTGTGCTATCTATATTGGCTATTGTATTAATAAACATAATTCCAGATCAGATGTCAG
>JAQFYT010002054.1:0-14015 GCA_034694925.1 Ceratophysella denticulata | reverse complement strand
CTTCTGGACGTTGTAGTAGGCACTAATTGAGAGCTGGAACAACAATTTTTGGAAATGGAACAGCTCTGGTTTGCCTATAAAAAATTAAAAGCAGGTACACGATTTTTGATGGATTGATTAATTTTTTCCCATGCATTTTAAGCTGTGCACTGTGTGCAAAAAATCTACCTTAATATTTGAATATGCATACCTATGCCTTAATTATTTTAACCATATTTTCGTCTGGCGTTATATCGTCATGTTTTTATTCGGCATGATTTTCATAATTCTGCAATAATCTCAATTAGAACACATTCAAAATGATTGAATTTTTAATTTATAAATTCCAGAATGGGAGCAACAGTGTTCGTGCAACCCTTAGATCTGGTAAAGAATCGTATGCAGTTGAGCGGGGCTGGAGGCGGAAAGAAGGAGTACAAAACTAGCTTCCATGCAATTTCCTCAATTATGAGAAATGAAGGAATTATTGCCATGTACTCTGGACTCTCGGCTGGACTCTTGAGACAGGCCACCTACACAACTACTCGACTTGGAATCTATACTTGGCTCTTTGAAATGTGTTCAGGGTAAAATACACACTCAAAACTCTCAAGTTCAAGTGTTTCAGCGTCACAGAGAAATCAATAAATCAATGAACTTTGTAATCAAAATAACGATGAACTTTGGATTATATTTTTCAGACCTGAAGGTGCTCCGCCGGGCTTTTTTACGAAAGCGGCATTGGGAATGGCTGCTGGAGTTGTCGGTGCTTTTGTGGGAACGCCAGCTGAGGTACGCTGAAAAGTGGTATTCGATATTCACCAGATTTATCCATCCCAATAGGCTATAAGCTATAATATTTATGATTTGCAACGCACAGGTGTCTCTGATTCGTATGACTGCTGACGGAAGACTGCCGGTTGCGGAGCGACGAAATTATTCTTCAGTCTTCAATGCCCTGGCCCGTATCACACGAGAAGAAGGTGTTTTGACCCTCTGGCGCGGGGCTATTCCGACCATGGGTCGAGCAATGGTTGTGAATGCCGCTCAACTAGCATCCTATTCCCAAGCGAAGCAATATCTCATGTCCACGGGTCACTTCAGTGATAATATATTTCTCCATTTCTGCTCCAGCATGATTTCTGGCTTCGTCACCACTGCGGCTTCACTTCCGGTGGATATTGCGAAAACCCGAATTCAAAACATGAAGACAATTGATGGGAAACCGGAGTACAAGGGTGCTGGAGATGTCATCGTTAAGGTTATCAGAAATGAAGGTGTTTTTGCTCTCTGGAAAGGATTTACACCATATTTTGCGAGATTAGGTCCACATACGGTTCTAACTTTTATTTTCTTGGAACAAATGAACGGATGGTACAAGCGAACTGTGCTCGGAGATCATAGCGGTGGTGGTGGTCTTTAATTTCCGCACTAGAACAGTGCTAAGTCTTGCCAATAGCCAAAACTATTGGCTTACAAATTAGTAACAGCGTTCACTAGACAATCATTAATTTAGGTTTTAAGTGTACGAAACCCATAGGGAATTTCGTATTTGGTTTATTGCAGAAATTCTGCGTTCAACCGTAATGAAATTAATCAAATCCATAATCAGAATAAGTTAACGTGAGTGCCTCTGAGAATACTCGTTCAGAATGATGTATTTTTAGAATGACAGCGTACTGTCTGTGCAGCGACAAGTGGTTGCATTTAGCAAGTTTTTCGTGTTTTTGAGTCAAATCTGTTAAATTGAAACACTTTCGAGTGCATAGACAGTAATATCCAATCGAATTAGCTTTACAATTTTGCCGTGACATCCCAAGAGCTTTAGCGTAACTAAAATTACATATTGCACAACTAGTCTCTCTTTACGCAACAACGTCTGTCTCTGCTGCAGCCATGAGTTAAATACTAAAAAGCGTTACTGACGCTAAACACTAAAGTAAACCGAAACATGACCAGGTTAAATAATCTTTAGATGTGCTTTAGATGAAATGTCATAACAATCAGAAATCAGAATGTCCATAACTATAAAAAGATAACGGTTTTAATTTTAAGCTACAATCTAAATATAAACTCTCTGGAGAGCATATTATGAGATTGCTATACTTATGTATAACGTAAATGTCCACGCAGTAACAGTAAAACGACAATAAAATTGTCCTAATTTACTGCGATTAAGTGATACTAGTTAACAATTGTAACTTGTAACAGAACTAAATGAAATGTAGTACCTACTTGTTCTTGTAAATACATAGTTAAAAATAATATCAAAATCGAGTTGTACTCAAGTGAGAAAAAGGTACTTCAAAATGCGTGCGTCAATGAGATAGATAAATAAATAGAATTACAGTGCAAAAGTGCATTTGGAATGTCAATGAAGGACAATTATAAACTAATAATAAAATATGGATTATTGGATTACAACCTGATTTATATAATGTAACTATAAAGCTTATTAAAATTCACCTACGAAATCAGGAATTTTAACCAAGGAACTAGAAATGCTCAAAACTGCTAATTTCTACGCGAGTTTAATTAATAGCCATAATATAATTGTGATTCTTTCTGAGTATTACAGTTCCAACGTTCAATTAGCAATATTAATATCAATGTCCACTTGAGACGGCTTTACACGCATCCCTAAAATTCGAAGTCGTATTCCCAAAGGCCGTAAAGTAATGATCATGCAAAAATCTCACGAGATTCTCGAGCGGACACAGTCCCACACGATCATATCCTTCCAACCGCATTGGATTTTGACAAAAACTAACTAAACCCGTAATGTCATCACCATTAAAAATTACACGAAAGAAATGCCTTCGTACTGAGAGTACAGGTAAATTCGTTTTCCGATAAAATTCAAAAATAAGCCTCGATGCATATGGCGGAAGCTGGACATCAGGATGACCCGTACGAACTCCCAGCGCACCAGTGAGAACTTCAAAGGTCGTATCATGCCCTGAAAACACAGCTAATTTACTCCTATAGAAAATATTGTTGTTGTTACTCGTGACATGGGAATTAGGTCCATTGTTCGTTCCAGCGCTGGTCATACGAAGAGCCAGATTCACAATTTCCTTGAGGAGTCCATAAGAGCTTAGGGCGGAGTACTGGAAATTCTCCCGGATTTGTTTGAGGCCGTAGTTTTCCTTTTGAATGAGATCAATGAGATTGGCTAGGTTGGCGGGAGTAATGCAGTGTGGGCTCGTGGGCGTGGGTGGGAATTGGAATAGCTTTTTAACAAATGGGACGGGATTTTTCTGGGAATCTAGACGACAGGGTAGAGCCGTTTTGTGACATGGGTAAACGAGGAGGGAGTCGAGTAGAGACGTTCCTGTTTTCTTGTTCTTCCCGACGTCTAGGATTGAATTAAGATGGTTTACGAGATGTAACATTCGGGCTTTGTCTGAAAAATTCATAATTAACATAATTAGAGATCAAATCCGAAACTTGTGCAGAATCGATAATGCTGACTTAGCCTATGAACTTAGCCTATGTAAATTGTTTTCAACAATAACTTTCGTAGGGTACATTATCGGTTGCGTTGAGGATCTAAAAATTCCAATAGCCGTTCGGGCAAAAGAGCTAATTTTCCTGACTCCCCTCAAGTTGTCAACCGGAGGGACGCAATATCTGAATATGTATATTTAATAGTGGTATAAGATCAAGTATAATTTTAATTTATTCACTGGCGAAGTTTCAAGCAAACGCTCAAAGTTTAAGTTTTATGCAAAATAAAGTAATAATTCAAAAGCGGAACTGGCAATTATATAAATTACGGTGGCATTTTTAGATGCAATGAAAATATAGAATCTGCAATGAAACCAACAAACAAATATACAAACTTCCTCACGTTAAAACGTATGGCATTAAATTTCGTCAACAGTGTAGTTCGCTTTGCAAAGGTCTAACATTACCAACGCATCGCACGGATCATTTGAGCATAATTAGATATTACAAATTAAAACTACACGTGTATGAATATCTACTCAATCTTTGATTCCTTAAACTAATTTTTCCTAAAGGCTCGAGTTTGAATTTTTTTTGTACACCTTAAGCCATTAGATTATACTCTACATTTATGCGATGCGCTATATTAAATAATACTTTCTCTTACCATCCGGATTCGGTTTATATTTCTTCAAAGCTGATTTCTTGAGCTTATCCGTGGCTCGACATGAGCAATCATTGAAGCAGAAAGTGGTACTCTGGCTTTCCCGTATGTTCACACTCGGTACCATGAGCTTTGGTCCAAGAAGACCGTAGAGGAAGGCGACGAGGCTCTGGAGCGTCCTCCGATACCGCGTCGAATAGGCCGTGACCCGGAGACCGGATCTGGTGCTACTGCTGTCATTGACTAGTAGGTCTGAGAACAGGCTGGAACTGTACGTTTCTCGAATGACCCTGCCGAGGGTCAGGAGCTGGACCGTGCCAGTAGGCGTCAGTTGACCGAGGCTGCATCTATTCCCGTTCGACACTTTTGGGAAACTGTGGAACGGACCGATGAACTGTGAATATCCTGAGGAAATTAACAAAAAACTAATAATTAACGCTAACCTGATTCATGATTTAAGAAATCACGCTGATTGTCAAGGCGCAAATAATTATGCAAAATACCAGGCAGCTTCGACATCGTGTCACCCGTAAACTTGATTAGATTACTGTACTCAGGATGTGTCTCGTGACAGTTAATATGTGAAATATTGTGACGTCCCACGTGGGACAACGGACCACGGTCACCGTGACGGAAAAGTAGAACCACGCCGTCGAGCTTGAAATCAGGATGCTTCAAATCTACCGTAGTACAAGTATCACACATTCGGTTCATTTTTAAACATATTTATTTGAATGCCGTTCCGTGAAACAATAATAAGCCCATTAATTACGCTAAAGCATAATGCACAGGTTACAGGTACAGGTGGAAATGAAAATAATATAATTCACGAGAAAGAACATGGTATTGACTATCCAAATATGCCAATGTCTGTAAGATCTAACGCTTCGGCAATTGACTTACATTCATCCCGTGACCCAAACTGTTCATAAGGATGACAGAGGCGTGTAATGCTCTCAGGAATTTTCCTTGACCGTGACCTTTCACTGCTTTCTACCGACGGCGTGACATACGCGACAGCAGTTTGGGCTTGACTAGATTTAACTGAGTACAGTAGGTCAATTTCGGAGGACAGGACATCCATAAACCTTCTGTTTTGGCCATTTTCAATACCCAGAGGATTTAGGTCAAACTTCAGTAGGTGTCCATTTGAATAATTCGAAATTTGAGGTTGCGTGAAAATTAGGCCAGCTCGTCCCAGGCTCGTTTTGGTGAGAAACCAGTAAAGCCCTGCAAATTATTATACAATCATTAAAATTAAAAATGATGCTGGTGACTGAAATCACGTTTATTATTCTGTCCAATCCTAACAACTTAATTTGCCCGATAAACTGCACAGCGGGTAAAACCTTTAAAACCGCCTATGAATGTAATAAATTCTGTAAACGTACCAAAGGAGAAAGCGACGAGCCAGATTAATAGCCATAGGTAACAATGAACAGCTTTGCTTCTGTGAAAATGGAACGGGAACGGAAGTGGAACCAGCCACTTGGCACTCATATTCGGCATTATAATATGCAAATTTGTATTGAGAATTTGTGCCTATTTATTTTGAGAAAATGTATCAGTTATTTTAACCGAAACACTTTAAATTGCATTGCAACATGGTTCGATTGAGGGTTGTTTATTGTGTGTTTGTGTGTGATTTGACGCCAATTGTATTTTAAATATTTAGTGTGTTTAAATTGTCAATTTGAGTTTATACGTACAGGTTGGTGGGCTTGTTGTACGCTTCGAGTATTACAAAAACTGACTTATTAAACCAAGTTAATTGACATAATTAATTTACTGAATTGACTAGGATTAGTTGAAATCTGTAGTATTTGTATATAATTATAATATGAAACAATTGACAATTCTACAAGCAAGAAAGATGTATCTTTTAATATTAGGTTCGGTTTCCGCTGCATTCATGTAAAATTCTATTATTTCCTGAACGTCCTACAAGCTGGAGCTACATGAACACTTTTCATTCCGAAATCTCGCGTTCTATGTAGGCATTTGGGATTTGGGAGACTGACAAACAAAGCTGGGGTAAATCCAATACAATAGCAATAATTAACAAACACTGACATTTTCAGTCAGCATTTCAGTAATTTATCATTTAAAAATCGTCATTTAAAAATATCAATTTCACTCATTACGCGACTGTTTTAGACGGAAATCAATTATGCATTCTTTAACTTTAAGGTTAGATTTTAGTCTTAATTATGCTGGGTTTTAAAAATTAGGATTTTTCAGTAGGTACATTATGTCATGTATTGGACAAACTTATAGATCCGCAGTTAAAAGTAGTGCAGGAACTTGTTGAATGATACGTTCTTGTGTGGACGCCTGAATGAAGAATGCAACGGAACGGACATATTTGTCATAAAAGTTAAGTTATTATATATATTTTTTTTACAGGCGGCGTAAACGCTAAGAAAACGAGTTACCATTAATGTCGTGTGTGTCTCTCCGCAGTATGAACGTCTTATACTAGTTTTGCTTAGTTTAGGTCTGAAATTAAACATTATTAGGTTCTAATCAAAGCTATAAATAAGACACTCAACACGCGCCATTCGACAATAGTACCCAAAACAGACAATTATAAAATTTTACATCTCCCAGCGTGATATGATAACTAATACAATAATTGCAGGGGTGCCAATTTAAGTAGCCTAATTAAAATAACTTTTAGCCTAAACTTTTTAACAACTTTTGTCCTAAATATACAACGTTTTCATCTGTATCTTGGATTTTTAAACCTAATACACTTAATCTAGCCTATCCTGGACCATTCTTCACATGAATCACCAAACTAATTTCGATCAAATCACTGACTACCGAGTTTTTAGGTAAAAAGTTGTTAAAAAGTTTAGGCTAAAGTTGTTTAAATTAGGCCAGAAAAATTGACTCTGGTTGCATCCATTCAGCTAATATAGTTGCAGTTACAAACTTTTTGAAGATGAATTCTTATTATGAACAGTACACGGCGTGGCATTATGTTTTGCGTCCTTCTTGAAGCTGGCGTAGGTAATATTAAACTCGGGTAATGCGCTCTCTATTTACAAAGTATTTCTAAACCTAATCCTAAAATCAATCGACCCTAATACTGTATGCGTATGAGAATAACGTCGCAATATAGAAATTGACCAAAAAACCGTATTTTGTTCATTTTGATATTTCGTATTTTATTTCAAATACTCAAACAACTCTCCACACAGAAAACCCCACAGTATAAAATTAGCTATAATATACTTCTCACCGATGTCTTTTCACGATAAATAACTTATTAATCCTAGCATAAAACACGATATCACAGCTCATAGCAAAAACATGTATAATAAATATTAATCGTAAGGTTATAATAAAAAAAGCCCTAAATTCTACAAGTAAATAACAGTAGGGAAGATCTTAAGAAATATCACAAAGGTAAATAGTAATCTTACTCATGCAGTCAGTTTGCTAAAATGAAGAAATATTCATCAATACGATTGTAACTTGCATTTAAATAATAAAAGGGTAAAGATCTAAATATCAGTAACTATTAAGGAACTAGCAGGTTCAGAGCATTATTTAAATAACTTGACACACTGCATAGTCAAAAGAATGATTGAGTATATAACACAATTCCCTTGTAGGGAATAAGAAATCTAAAATTCCTTAATTATTTTTAAAGAAAACACTTGATTTGTCTCGACGCTTCTTGTATGCAATAATTAATTCAAAAATCATGCATTAAATAAATAATTAAATATTTAAAGCTGTAACTATTAAAATTAATATTTTTTCATAAACTGAAAGACTCTTTGTAGAATTTTGAGAAAGAAGTTATTTTCGTTATAACTTTTTAAGCTTCTTTTTCCATATTTTGTACATTTAAAGTTGACAAGCTAGTTTACAAATATGTGGTGAAATACCCATTAAGCTGTGTAGTGTATATGGGTTTTACCACGGTCTCCAGACGCACTTTGACCCCATGGGTGAGTCACAGGAGTCCTCAGGTGAGGACGGCGGTGTGTAAGGTCGGTAGCTGTAATCCGAGCCAACAGGTGAGACAGGTGGTGAGACCATGACATTTGATGACCTGGGTGGTGAGGAGATTTGATTGAGGGCATGACCCAGGTGAACCATGAGTGAGGTCCCGACTTGGATGTCAATTCTGGGGGTGGAGGCCAGAGCACGGGATACCTCTTGGGCACAATGAGCAAAGCCTTGTCGGAATTTGTCGTTGTCCCCGATGTTGGCAGAGGAGTCCTCGAGGTCAAGTGCATTTTGTTGAGTTTGCAACTTGTGGAGGTGACGGACTGTGAGTTCCAGAATATCGGCTTTTTCGAGGCGAGCCACGTTTTCACCTTCGGATTGAAGTCCGTTTACGAGGATGTCTTTGAGTTCATCTAGGCATCGATTGATTCGGGCACGTCGTTGACGTTCCAGGAGTGGTTTGGTAATCTGGAATTAAAATAAGAAAAAATGCTATTAGTTATCAAGTCGAGTTTGTTAATATGCTGATTTTCCAAATGTTTCTATTTTTAAAACGAAAATTTATTAGTTAAATTGAAAAAACGCCGAAGCATAAAATCTTTAAATGTTTGTAAAACTGTAAGTTTGTCTTAGAAAGTTAGATAATGCGCTTCTTGTCTGAAATACGTTTTTAAAAATGCTCAAAAATTGTTGAAAACCCGAATTCTGAATTTTAAAAAAAATTATTTAAAAATATTTTAACTTCAGCTTACCTTTCTGTACTGCATAGTACGAGAAATGGGCTCAGGCACTTGTTGCTGTCCAAAAGCCCGGGAAATGTCCGTAAGTGGAGCCATAGTAATTTCCTTAATGTATTTAAGCTCACGAACGTAAAAAAACTGGTATGAAGATTGAAAATCGAAGTTTTAACTTGAAGTAGTTAAGTATTTAACTTTAACTTATAACAGTAAAAAACTGCTAAGTTTTAAGGCACACGTCAGTGTATGACCGCGAAGGTAAAATTGAGAGTAGTGTTTGCTCCAAAGCTCGAGCTGAGACTGATGCTGAGTACGGCCACACGACCACGTTTATATTCCCACTGGGGACCGGGCGTACGGAGCGTGTGTTGAGCTTACGGCTCCGGGTATCCAGATCCACTGTAGAATACCTCCGTGCTCCCAGCATAGGGCAAAGGGACCCCTGGACGCTGCTCTCGAACAGAACCTTAGTATAAAGCTAAGGGTTCGGGTTCTCGTGGTCGTCGTGTGTTTGGGAGCCAGATGCCAGGTGTTGAGCAGGAGCCTTTTTCAGAGGCCTCTGAAAACCGTGAGAACCAAAAAAACTGGTTCCTGAAAAATACTCCCGAAAAGATTTTCCCACGTTCCCACGATTTCTCGATCCACATGCTGTTTCTCTAACTTCTTAAACAATAATCTGGGTATAGCCTGAAACACACGTACCTTTTAACTAGGCTCCAGCTAGCTCCCTTAATGGTCCTTTTCGTTTGTGGACACACTATACGCAGCCTAATTTTCATCCGGCATTCCGTCAGACCTCAGGTCCCACGTGTGCTCAGCCAGAATCATTACTTACCCCTTTTATCGTGTAATAATATGCATGGGTCAAACCAGGCATCAGGCATGATAACAAAACAAGTAAATAACAATAGACACCTAGTGGAATGCCGATCTGCATATGGACGTGTCATAGTACATGGTTTATTCTCGCATTGTCACAATTGTTGTATTATAATACTTAGCATATGGACAATGCATTAGTACATTCCAGCAGATTGACATAAATTCTGTACAGGAATGTTTAGCATTTTAACAGAAAATTCTATTTTTTTCGTAGACATGATTAGGGAAATAGAGTTTTTTGTTCGTTTAAAGCTTAACTTGTTTAAATGTAGCTGAACCTAACGAAGCGTCCGCTAATTGCGTGCTAATAATGCAGTAGCCGATGGAATCATGGCAAAATACAATCATGCCTAAATTTTAACCACTGCACTACCTAGCCTTAAAAGTATACAACCCTTTATTCAGGTTTTCATTCAAGAACAAGAACCGATCAACCTTAAAAGCTTCCGTCCAGTCAAACCTAGTCTAAACTTTATAACCTGAATATAAATATATTCCAATTTTATTTCCAACAACGCTAAGGCTAATTACTATATTGACACCTGTATCTATATTCCATATTTGATTTATCCATGTTATGATCCGATCTTGAAAATATGTAGTATATTGGTCGAAACGAAAAGACGTCCACAGTTCGAAATATCATATTAAAATTAATGTGTCAATTAGACTGAGCTCCAAATTAGTTTCATAACCTAACCCTAGTTATCCAAGCTAGATGTTACGCATTGTAACAAAGTTAGTTTAGAGTATACTGCTGAAACCAATAAAAATTAACAATAAATGTGTTCAATATAGAAAAGAATAAATAACCGTTTTAACCTAATTTAAACCTAATCAAATTGCGCTCTTAAATTGTGATTAAATTAGGTTTTGTTTTATGTTAGGTTGGGTTTTCGAGTATTCCGCATTTCAAACAGGCATTTCGGGCATTGGCTCTTTTCGGGCTCTGAATAAATGTTTAGCTTAAAACATCTTTTAGATTTCTCATCTAAAATCCATGAACTAGTATTTGAAAATTCATGCATTAAGAATTGTAAAAATTCAGAACAACGCTGAGAATACACACTAAGTACTACAACCACACGGTCATAATAGCAAGAGTTACACAGAAGAAGAAGCCTTGGACAAGGCTTTGGACGTTGGACAAGCACATACATATAGCTATACTAAAATACAATAGAATTTCCAAATGTGACTGTCACTTGTCTGCCCGTATCTTATATGACTGCAGCTAGCACTAGGACCTACTCCACCTCATAAAATTTCTTTTGAGTATAAACACGGTCTTTTCTTAAGAAACAGAAGCAAATTATCTATGTATTTTCATTCCTTATAAAAGAAGACCTCTGGTCTGGAATTTTACAATGTTTTGTTTATGGACCCGTGACCGGTCTCTTCACTTCTGCCAAGCCAAATAGCAAATAGCCCTAACATTACTGAAGTGCTCAATAGTTCAACCGCGGAGTGGTAATTGAAGTAAATACAAAAGTATTGGACCTTTGAGACATATCGGAATTTCTTGAAGTAAACACTTAAGAAAATAAGGGTCAGGTCAGGTCCACTAAGCCTTAAGACGACGGGCACAGAAACAAGACACACTGACGACCAAAGGTCTTATGACGGTATGGACAAAAGGAAAACAATGGGGAGTGCCGTCGGATGAACTTATGTCCAAACTCCTCGTCATCTTTGTGGCTCGTCCCTGTCCTCAGACGCCTGTCAAGTCAATGCGGGATACAATGGTGGAAGGACCACTGTACTGTTTTAAGCCTGTTTTTGTAGGTTGCATTCTTCGAAAACTATGTATTTTTAGGTTAGTTATTAAAGACAATGTATTTCCCCGACATATTATAAATTTTGTCAAATGCAGTGCTAGCTTTGCTTATTGGAATCCAAATTTTGTACATTAAAAGCCGCGTTTTATCTAAAGAAATCCTAATATTGACTCGAAGGCTAACTTTCCCCGTGCAAAAGCTAGTCTTGCCACTTAGATGACTTAGTTATAGTCAATACATTACATGACATTTATAGGTACTCGTTTGACAAATTATTCCGGCACAGTTAGTCATTTAAACGTCGAATATACTCTTTCATATATTTGTTAAAATGGTAAATACTATAAATTTAGGTTTTCCTGGTTCCTTCCACCGAAAGAAAAAATGCGAATTTAAATAATAACACGAGAAATGCATCATGCACCCAGTCCAATCCCAATCCCGTCCAATTTCCAATTAATTAGACACCAGGTAGCAGAGAGAATTGGACTCTTAAAACAAGTTTTTTGTGTACTAAACACACTGCAAGCCAATTATTCGACCAATCAGTAACATCTTAAAAATTTAAATACTTCTTCCAAGATGTTTCAAATGTTGGCATTCCCACGATCAAATCCATTGACAAACCCCTATGCAACAGGTAATCTTGACATTTAGCATTGTACTACCTGCTGCAGGAGATTACCATAAATATCTCTTACAGCATCCAGACGCTAGATACGAAATACCTTTTACCAGGCGTCATGTGATGACCAATGGTCAAGCAAGCAAAAAAAAATAATCATCGTATTGGAATCCGGTCTTAAGGTCTA
Source organism: Ceratophysella denticulata (assembly GCA_034694925.1). Classification (NCBI taxonomy): domain Eukaryota; kingdom Metazoa; phylum Arthropoda; class Collembola; order Poduromorpha; family Hypogastruridae; genus Ceratophysella; species Ceratophysella denticulata. Next base: position 1,747 of record JAQFYT010002054.1, on the reverse strand, counting down.
AGTTTAATGTAAATGTAATGTTAGGATGAAACCAAGCCAAGGAAAAAAAATGATTGTTATTACACGGATCAAACCTCGTTGTGAGCCTCTGCCATTCACACCTGTTGCATTTTCCCACAGTTTTCGTTCACAAAAACCTCACCTGAAAAGCTAAACCAGGTAGTAAAATTTGTGGCCCCTCTGTCTGTGTACATAGGATTTAATGGACCCTCTAAACTGACATTTACACTACAGCCATACCACGTTGTACGTCTTCCACCTTTCTCCTTTTTCATCAATGACTTTCGGAGATTTTTTATATAACTTGTTCGTCAGCCGGAAGATTTTTGCATTATTTTCAGTCTTCAATCGGAATCACGCTAACGCATATGGATATGGGACATGGCACGACAATTGGGCGGGACGAACATTTGACGAAATGCAGAGTTGATAGGTTGGCATAGATCAGCAATGTATTTGCTACTTTGGCGAATTTTAGCGATACACGAATACGTCTAATGCCTAGTATCTTTCCTTACTTTAATAGCTTTCCAACGTCATATCATTCATACAGTACAACTGATTCCTTAGCGTGTTACGAACTGTGAGCCCTTAACCCTGGAACATGCTTTGGTCATTAGCAAACATAACGACGTACAGCAAAAACTCTAAATTTGAGAATAGATTTGACAATTAATTTTCAGTTTTATTATCGGTTATTATAAGTTATAAATATTTGTCTTAATTAATGGTTACGTCAATACGGATTTCACCAAACCTACAGGAGTAAAGTGTCCGTATCCAGTTAAATTTTGCTATTTACGTGAATTTCGCCAAATTAACCCGAGCCGCCGTGCATTAAACATACACGGCCGAATTGTCGATGAACCCAGAATCACACACAAAAATTTTTTTTTATGTTGAAAAGAGTGTGCACAAACATACTTGTACGTACGTACGTGCGTACGTGTTACATGTGTTATTCATGAATTGTAGGCAGGTAATTGTTGGGTTTGATGATATTCCTGTGGAATGTAGGGAAACAGTTGTAGAGCGTCCGAGTGTCCGAATGATTCAGAAAACATTCCTGGTAGGTCTAATCTTTCGTGTGAATCAGTTGGCAAATTGCTTTGTTTCGTTTTGCAAGCTTATTAGGAAGTTCGTGTTGAAATGTTGTGACAGGACGGGACAATAATTATTATTATTTCAAACTGGTTCAAACTACGTCTTTAATGCGTATTTCTGTTGTGTTATGATTCATGTTTAAAAGAAATTATGCGTAAGTAAATAGGTTAGTTAAGGCACGCATTTAACATGCCAAATGGTTCATCCAAGTTATTGTTACTTCGTTAATTAGTTTAATTGTTTTGATGGGGTATATTATATTATAATACGCTAAAATCTAAACAAACGCCGGATGCAAGTTTCTTGAAAAGAGATATAATGTCATACACTAAAGCTCGTAGGTACTGGAGAGTTTTCTGATGATTGAACATCAAAGGTGCGACCAAGTCGAATCAAGGTATATATATTGATTTAGTTAAGATTCTTCGATGAGGTACACAATATTTCAGAATTTATAAGCTGCTCGAAAAACTTAAAAATATCACACATAAATTAACAAAAAAATTACTTAAGTAGTTAACGACGAAAAGTGTAACACTTTGATATTTTAACACTATTTCTAATGAAATGATGTATTGGTTAACAGTGCTGCTGTAACATTGTCAAATTACACATTTGTTTTGATTTGGATAGGCACGGAGAA
>JAQFYT010002053.1:0-14018 GCA_034694925.1 Ceratophysella denticulata | reverse complement strand
TCAACTTTAACTAATATGGTGGAATTCAACATGAATTAAATCAAAATTATCAGGTTACAGGGACTGCCGCAACTGACAATGTTAGGATCCGAGCACGAAATCACCCATTGGTCGAAATGAAACAACTACCAGATCCCGAAATAATATTTTAAATTTAATTTGGCAATTGGACTGAGCTCCAAATTAATTATTTATAACATAACCTTAGGTTGTTCAAGTTATATGTACCCATTTTAACAAGGTTAGGTAGGTTAGCCTATACTGCTGAAGTCAAGAGAAATTTCTTCAATCAAAGAAAATAAATAACTCCTTTACCCTAACTTAACCAAAATACTAAAATACGCTTTATTGCGATTAAATTGCGATTAAATTAGGTAATGTTATGCTCGTTATGCTAGGATAGGTTTCCGCCTTTCAACCATACATTTCGGGCTCCGATCTAACACACAGGGGCCCACTCAACAATCTATGAAATAATTATTTGTTCTCAATATTTATATACAAATAGAAATTTTTATTTGTGTACGGCATGTAATTCAATAGTGCACGAATAAACCAACGATATGAATAAACCTGAAGTGTGTAAAATTTAACTTTGCGTTTTGACAATTTAACAATTTTTCAAATTGTCACCATACGAGATGGACGTAACCCACTCAAAAAATGTGGTGACTGAATGGAAAATTTCGTCACTCAAGACTCAAGACCAGTCAAAGTCATATTGTGAATTGTAAACATCCGACCACATGTGCGGGTGTAAACAATGCCTAATGGAATTTTAGGTTCAGACTGACGCTACACACAGGGACACAATTTGTAAAATGTGTCAAGCCGGACACTTCATTCATCACGGAGGAGAGTTGGAGTTTTGAAGTTGAGGCTTCGGTACGATTAAGAATTTGTCATTTCTTTCTTCTTCCTTGTAAAGTAATTTGAAATACGACAAAAGAAATTGCAAACAATGTTGTCGTTTTGATAAGGAATTGTCATTTGTCTTTTATCATATGAAAATCTGTGTTTGTGTGACAATGAAATGGCGAAACTGTCCGAGAAGATGAAGATGAAGCCGAAATATAGGCATATTATTTTGCAATTGTAAGAAACGTCCTATTCCATTGTCGTCAATTGATGTCGTTTTTCTGACTGTCAAAATGATGAAGTGAAAGTTGAGGCGTTGAGTGTAAGCGCATTAAATAATTGTAGCAATTTACGGCGTTTCGGGTATAGATTCTGGTATACAATTACAATACACAACTATATATAATTGTATTATGTAAACGCGATTATTAAGGTTAATTTTAACACCGTACAGATTTTATGAATTTTGTTATTATAAAATATAATTTGCATGATTCACTTAGGTCCTTGTCTGTGTGCTCTAAGTTCTAAGTGTATTCATTATCGGTACATATAGTAGGTACATAGGTATATAAACTGCTTAAATTACATGTACATACTTGAAAACTGCATCCGTGAATTTTGCTTTTCTTAATTTGCAAATTTTTGGGTAAAACACGTGCAGAGGAATCTAAAACGCAAAATATTACATAGGTACGCTCAATAATATTCTGCACAATTTATTTGCGCAATGAACACTGCCCTGTCCCAGACCAATTGCTTGTTGGTCGACTTCTAAAACTAAAAAAAGTCAAATAAATGATAGGAGGGGAGAAATGCGAAGAAAATATGGACATAAATTTCATGAATCACCTCATATTTTCCATACGAAATGAACCCCAGCTTCCCATATATTTTTTTTTCTTTAAAAATTTGGGTTGGAAGAGATAGAGCGGATAATAATAATATGCCAGGGTAGTGCATATTTCGGGGAGCATGATAAATGGTAAACTGTTTTTTTTTCTAACTTCGTTCCACCCTTGAAGAAAGGCAGGGAAAGCAAATGTGCATAAAGTCAGGAGAAAGTGCAGTATAAAGAATAGTTATTATGGCCTCACGTCTACGCATCTCTCTCTCTTCCACACGCACCGGAGTCAGAGAAAGAGACTTCTGCACCGTTTTCAAATGGGTAAAAAGACAGAAACCAGAGATGAGATAAAAGAATAAAAATAGAAGAAAACCCAATAGGAAGGACTTTTTTTTCTATCCAAGGAGAATTATTACGGGTAACTGCGGATCCGCCCGTTCGAGGAATAATATTTAGTAAAAGGGGATTTGGAGGAAGGGATAATATGCCAAAGTACCCGGGCTTTCCAAACGACTCTGAAGAGTCGGGAGCCAAACCCCGCAAATATCCGTATCCGGTCGTTTCGTCTTGGGAGTTTCAGGTTCTGACTTTGGGCTGATTCGTCGTATACCGTCTGATACACATATTTACACAAAGCTCGATTCATTTGCATCAATAGGGTTGAGGTTATATTTTGCATTTAGGTATTCTGTACTGTATTGTGCCCACAATGGTTTGCTGTGTTAACAGGGATACAAGATACAGATATATTCATATTTTGAATTTTGGCAATACTTTGCAGTGTTAGCTAATGAGTGGAACATGATGCTGTGTAGCTTTTCAGCAATATACACGTTTGATTTCGTGTATTACGAATAGTACCGCATACCGTCGACATTATTACGAGATGGGTACATACCGCCAGAATTCGAAACAGCAGATAGACTTTAAGCTAATATTACAATCAAAGTATTATCAATGAATAAATTGCATAAATTGTAGGTACTAAGAAGACAGAATATAAAGTGAACTAAAAGCCAAACCGGAACTTGAAACGTCCAAGTACAAACGACCGGAAACCCAGAAGATGCCAAACCCAGCCGCTGTAGCTCCGCTGAAAAAGAGAAAGTCTAATATCGTCTTCAAAAGACATAATTTCCAAGCTTAATGGGTTTGTATGAAAATTGTGATGTGAATTTTAAACGTTAATAGGAGGCGAGAGCTCATGTTCTACTGAACGTGCATCCTTCCCGTCAAAGTTAAACCTCCTCCTTCGTTGCATTGCATCCGTGAGGCTCTTGCTTTTGGAGCTTCGAAGCTACGAAAGCTTCCCGAGTTCAGGAATTCCATGAAAGTCTCTCTCCTGGTCAGACTAGGCTAGAATGAAATATGATAGAGAAAGAGAATATAAAAAATTAGGGGGTCGTCGTGATGAAAATTCAAAATTGAATCTTCCTCTTTCTTCGTCGTTGTAGGTAATTTTTTCTGTTCTTATGTCGAGCATTATGATTATGCTTTCCTTAATCTTTCTATTCCGAATTCATTTTAAATTTTAATATTCAGGAAAATTTCTCCCGGTAAATGGTTCCGTAATCGTACGCCGTAGAAATTTCTGAGAACGCGGAATTGAATTTAATAGAACGAAACTGTATTTTTATAGTTTCCTCAGTTCTTGGGCAACCGTATTACGGATACACGCCTCCGTTAATTACAGTGAAATGTAAAATGTTGGATACATCAGGCCAAGCTTATCCTGACTCTGACAGGTATTTGTCATTTGTCTAGAATTCGTTCCGTGTAGCTCATTCCCTCTAATTTTGTTTAGGTATTGAACCGTGGGCATGCACGCACTAAAGTACCAATATGTTGTGACCTGTCACGTGACAGTGAAAAATTAGTATCGAATTTATCTAAGGTTCAAACAGCTACGCAGGCTACAGGCCATATGTTTTGTATTGTATTGATAAATTCTAGGTTGAAACCAACAAGGATTGAAACTTGGAATAGTAGTTCATAGTAATTGTACATTATAACTGCAAAGCCAGTCAAAACTGTGTTTTTAATTATATTTATTAAATTTTAAACGTGTATTGTAGGTTGGTCATTGTTGACGTCGTTATACTTCGTAAATAGGTAAATAAGAATGTGATTAAAATTAAACTCAAACATATCCTAACAATATTCATAGGTATGTAGTTTATACGCTGATGCTGGATACGCTTCGTCGCGAAACCAAATCCTTTGGAGAAAGTGTAAGAGTGAAAGTTTTGTAAAGGACTAGCAATTTTTTTTCTCTGCGTCTTTTCCAATCCCAAGTGGAAGTAAGAAGATTCTTACTTGGTTACTTTGAGCAACTTGTAGAGGCCCTACACCCTACACACACCCAATCTCCTATTTGTCTCCCTACAACCAAAACTTTGAATGTGTGGGCATAAGTAATCATCCAATTTAAACTTTCTTATTTATCCCAAAACCAAAAGTAAGGCAGAGGCAAATTAGGCTGTATGAACTTGGGCGAACTATGTATCCAGAGCTTTATACCAACCAAGAAGTTTTCTTTCGTTTGGAGGTGTGGCAGCACGGCTCCTTGCTCGGCAGCAGGTGTTTTTCCTATTTGCTTATGATGCGTTCCGTATTTTATGGGAATTGATTGGTAGATGGTAAAATTATTTTAATGCAAATTTTAGATCCGAACAATTATATTAATTAGTGTAGTACGAAATATATTACATATCAATTAAATAAATATCAGATAATATATATCTTTGTCGAGAATACTAACGGTTAGATACTCCCTGCTTGTTTTTAGAATTTGTTGGATTCGCGGTGTTCAAAACGTATGCTCCAAGACACAAAAATATGCAGCAAACTCAAAAAATTCAAAAAACAGGAAGAGGCCTTAGGGTTTTTCTCACCGGTTGTATCTCAGTAATATACAAATAAACAGCTTACATCTTGGAGGCCAAATTAGGTAGCTATATATTATATCACGTTAATTGTTTAAGCCGATGAATCAAAATGTAGTTCGGCATTTGACCAACATAATAGTTGACAACGACCATTATTCCTGAGTGGCCTCTAATTCGCAATGACGACAGACGACGACATTTTCATCCACTACCTACTGAAAACAGTTCATCAAGTTTAAGGTTTTACGGGTTTGAGTTGAGGCCGGCATCATTCTGTCATCTTTGAATTATTGAATCGAAGTGGATCCAAACACAGGGAAAGTTCATTACGAGGAAACTACTTTGTTTTATTTCTCTCAATTCCCTCAACTCGTCCGTTGGGAATCTCGAACTTCGGACATGGAATCCGGAATGGGATTGTGTGACTGCACTCACTTTGCATGCGGACAAGAGGCGGAAAAGGGTTGTCTTCCCTCAAAGAACCGTCCACGGAATACTAAATCCATGAAGGGCTGGACATGTTTTGGACAATCTTACCTCGGTGATTACGAATTCCTGAATTTCGACTCCGATTTTACTGTTTTTTTGTGTATATTTACCCAGTATTAGAATCAATACAAAGCTACGCTTGTTGACAGTATGCATCATGTCATAGATTAAGTACATTTTGAAAGCACAAATCATGACCAAGCTAATCCGGACACAAATTGACGGAAAACGCTGAAAATCCCGGAATTTTCTCTTGCATTCGGAGTCAAGTGCTCTTTGTATCCGTCAGTATTTTGAGCAAATGACGGAGTCATGCATAAGTAAACCCTCGTTTCCCATTGTCTTCTTTTACTGGGGACACTGCTCTCTGTATGTAAATAGATTGAGAGACTCCTTAACTCTCATTTGGATGGACCACACATTCTGCCGTGCAATGCTGAAGGAAGAAACTTCTCAATGTACAGTACATATATATTTTGCTTGAGTTCCTTGGACTTTAGATTAGAGCGAGTAGTCAACAGGGATCTTACAGATATTCTGATTCAGATTCGGACGCTTACTTACTCAAAATTCTAAATTCCATGCACCAGAACAGTTCAAAAATTCCGAAACTTTAATCAGTCGGACTTAAAGGCGCAATACATTCTAAAGCGTGAAATCTTGGTGCTCCGAAGTTGAACTAATTCATACAAACTCAATTCAGCGTCAGCAGCGGCGATGACGAGGATGATGACAGGAATTGAATGAATTTGGAATATAATGGTGTGGTGTGGTGAGGTGCGATCACTGAAGCTGAAAATAGCTCCTGAAATCCGTGTAGCCTTTTACATTTTAACTTCAGTGATGGTTGTCATGAACGATTTCACGGATGCATGAGTGAGAAATCAGGAGTGATTAACCTATAGGTCTCTGAAACCAACCTCATGCTCAAGTTCACGACAACAATAGGGAAGGAATGTCGGAAATGTGTTTCATTTAATTTCACTTACTACGTCTTGTCCTGCAGAGTGTCACGACATGAGCATACCAAAACAGGGCATTGTGTCAGCCTTTAGAATACAATACAAGTGTTAAAAGTTGAGAGTTTTGATCTGACATATCTGGCTGCTGGGAATGAAAACGTTCTATGTTCTATGACATTTACCTCTTACGAAAAAAATATCTTAAGTTTTGGTCTACTGAGTTTAGCAGTTTTAACACACAGCTTTAAGACTATTATAATATTTTGAATTTTGAAGATCACTGGTAAAATATGGTTTAGAATAATGACGCTACCGTTTTTAATAGCGATAGAACCAAACGCCGTATGAAAATCCGCACAATAATAATATAGGAAAAATGCTGAAAAAGTTTATGCTAGTTGCAGCTGTGCAAACTTTATCAAAATTAACGCAATAGGGCATAGGTCATTCAAATGACCGAAGGCAAATTCACCGTGGGTAATATCCTAAACTCCCAAGCTAGACCAAAATGACTCCTGGTGACATGAAATGCCGGGGTTACAATGAAAAGTGCTGTCTCCGGGAGCTCTACACGATACACGACTAAACACACATAATATACCATCCAGATCCAGTATAGCATTATTTTGGTAAGATAACTCCGGTTCCGGTATGTGGGTAGATTTGTAATACAAAACACAATACAGTCAGGATAAGAATTCCAGGCAGGAGATCAGAGATCTTGTAAATGTTTCTTGTACCGAAGTAATAAAATAACACAGTTAGAAAAAAAGCTACTCAAGTGTTTGGTTGAATGACATTCCGGAGTATAGCTGTAGCTGTAGAATATTTGTGTTTTGTGTTCTACTATAAACTGGTTTCGTATTTAAATTTTGAAATTACAGGTCATAATATTAACCATTGACCATAACGTAGAACCCAAACTATTTACTAGATCTGTCAACTCAACAGTGTTTAATTATCAATCTCGATCAGAACTAAATCCTTGGGTAAAGCCCTTACGGAATTCCCATTCCCAAACTTTGGCCACTACCACAAGAGAAAAGTGAATTCGAGAGATAATTTAGCTTTCACCCGACTAGACTTTTACTAATTACTCACTTTTACGCTTCATTGCACAAAGGCCTAAGGTCTGAGTCAGTGTAGCCCCTATACTCAGATACTTCTTCTTCATTAACACACACTTCATTCCCTATAAACAAATGGATGAGTGTCCCTTTGTTGATCTACCCAATTTTTCCTCCGCTAATCCCACCAGAGCTTTCCCCAAAGACTTATACACAAAACTTTTCTCCCCTCCAAAGAAAAATCAGATAGATGCAGTGGATTCTTCTACAATTCTGCAGTGGACAATTGAACATGATTTAAATTTCTTATGTTTTTGACTTTCGGGGGTATTTCGTAATGCAGAGTTAGAAGGCAAAACAAGGTAACATGACCACACCGTCTGTAATATTTGTAAAGGCTGATTATATTAGACTAGACGTACGATGTGTCGTTGGAAAGATTACGAAACGGATACGAGCCCCTAGCACAGAGTGTAACTGATAGAGCTCCATCGTTTTACACGCATGTGCAAAATTCAATTATTAAATTACCTAATTTTAGTTAGCACAAGCATTTGATACAATAATCTTGAATTATGTAAACTGATAGATCTTTGCATTTCGTTGGACAAAATTTTAAACAAGAAAGTCGCCTTAGCGCAATAAAATTTGTATTAGTAACTTATAGGTATGGGTAAAGCATTCCAAGAACAGTTCCAGTGGGATGGTTGCATATTGCTCAATATTTGGGCTTGTCCGTTCGCTGGTACAATTGACGCAAAATCTTTACAACTGTATCTATTTGTGGGGAGCCAAATTTTCTTCCGATTCTAGATTTTGGGCTTATTAAGGCTTAACTTGAGAATTGAATTGAAAACTATATTTACCAGCTGTAGCAGCTGCAGATCATATATACATATTTTCTAAAACAGGTGTGCAGGGTGCATGAGATTTGAGATACCTAGCGGTAATTCTTGACAATTGGCTTCAATTTTTTGAAGCTATTTCAGTGTTAAAGTGCTCTATTAAGGGTCTTATATACTAATGTCGGCTATACAGGGTGGCCCACGGATTTGTCCGATCCGCCGGCCGCGAAGATGGGAATTTCAAACACGCTGGAGCGCGCACGAACGAGTCTAAAGATATTTGAACGACTCATTGAGCAATTTTGGTGGATTTGGATTTCCTAGCACTCTGTTGAGTTCGTAATTTCCGCCTCCCCGTCAAAAGTTTGAAATTTTACATAGGTAATGGGAATCTGTATACAGAAATTTTAAATTCTATGGAAAAAGGAAACCTTTTTCGCGCCGCGCTTAACTTGACACGGGACATGAGGCGTTATTCTTTATCAAATTTTCTTCATACTACATTATTCACTCATTTTTTAAATATACTAGTTTAGGTTGTCTAGCCTATGAAATAAGCCTGTACTATTTTAAGTATGTATTTATACTATATTAAGATATGACTTTTCAAAGTATTACTGTAATATCTGCGCTTAAAACAATGAAATAAACCACATAATTATTATAAAGTAAGTAAATGTATACTTCCGAGTGGGCTTTAGAATTTCGGGACAATGTGGAAGCTAAAATAAAATGTTTGAAAAAAAATGGTCTGCATGTCTTTGGTCAAGTATGAATGAAACCCATAAAACCATAATCCAGTATGAAATCTGAATTACTCTATTATATTCTACTTGTAATCTCATTTCTTTTAGATGCAAACACAAATACTTTATTAAATGGAAGCCAAGGTGGCTACAGTGTTCTGTGTCATGGCTTCGTTGGAAGCTAAAATAAAATTTTGTCCAAAGAAAATCCTGTAAATCGACCGTTCAGTAATTAATGTATAATTTAAAATAGAATTACTTTTTATAAATAAAAGCAGATACATTCAGTCGTAGTGAATTGGACGATAAAAAATATAAAGGAATATTTAAACGTGCAGCTGGATTAGTGAATTTTGCGGCTACCACAGTTTACGGCTAAATAAGTGGATTATGCGGCAGAATTAGTAACTTTTCAGCTCAAATGGAATTCCTACAGCTAAATTGTTGAGGGTGTGACTAATTTACTGACCAGACAGACTACGTAAACAAGGTTGTTAATCCCGTAAATGTGGTCGGTAACTCCGTAAATTTGGTAGGTAATTGCGTAATAAAGTTGATCGGTTACTGCGTAAATGTAGGTAACTTCGTCAATATGTTCGGTAACTCCGTAAAACAGTTCCCCGACCACGTAAATCATGTTGGTAAGCCTATGGTCGGTAAACCAGTGAAACAAGTCGGTAAGCCGGTTAAATAAGTCGGTAGGCCTGGTAAAGTGGTCGGCAACCCCGTCGGATCGGTGCGGACCAAGTTTACGGGGTTACCTACCACCGACCTGTTTTACAGGGCCACCGACGTGTTTTGCGGAGTCACTTACCAGATTTACAAAGCTACCGACCTATTTAATTTAACAGCTTTCCGACCTGTTATACGTGGTCCGGCCGGGTTATTTAACTGTTGGTATGTCCTGGGTCATTAAATTTGTCACCCCGAATGTAATTAGCTATGCAAATATACAATTGTAGCTGCAAATTTACTACTGTAGCCGTAAAGTTACTATTTTATACTGTAAAATTCTTTTATTTTCCCACAGGTTTGAAAGCCACCCAAAAATATACACCGATTGAAACAACATTACATTGAAACAATATATATTTTTCATACTAGCAAATCCCTCATTACATTAAAATATTAAAATACCTCAATTTTCTGTCAAACGAACGCGCACGGTAACAGATGCACTTATTAGTTCGAGGTTTACTATTGTGCAGATGCGGACTGTGAAGGACCCTTCAAAACTTTGAATAAGTACCCGTTCTGGAATGCCTCCTGAGAAAGCTCTTAATAGTAATTTCATTATAGTTTAATTAAGCCACTCGGAGTGTCCCAGAAGGGTGAGAGAGGGGGAACACAATAGAGAAGTTCTATTGACTCACAAAAAGTGTTTTAAGTGCGGGAGCTCTCCACGGGTGAATTGAATTGAATTCAAAAATTTTGAACGCTTTAGGTTTAGGAACTTAAATTGACCAGAAATGTATGTCACATCAGGAACTAACTTACTGAGATTTACCGTTTACAATAGTTCATACACAATACATCAGGGTTAGAATAACAATGGAATTGAATAAAACATTGTGCAATGCAGTACGTAAATGTACAGTAAGGGGTTGATTTTAGTGCATTGCATGCAGTAGTAAGGCATATAGCTACAAAAGTAAATGCTTAGATGAATGAAGCAAATGAACACATGTCGAGTTCTATAAATTTTTTATTGACGGAATTACTGCTGTTTTATTACCAGGCTTTTTTCAGGGGATATTATTACTTTTTGTGAAGCTGACCCAGCTTAATTTCCTCAAATCGGTAGGGTCAGTTGAGTGTGCTGTGTACCGTACATTGTTCAAGATGAAAGATGAGAAATGACGGGGTAGTAAAATTCGTCCAAAATACACGTGCGATACGCCGTTGGATAGCCAAATACCTGGTTAATGAAGGCCGGCCCTGAGAACAAGCTTCCATTAACCCTAGTATAGTCAATCATAAATCATAATTCAATGAATCTATTTTTCAATTAAGGTTTCGCATGAATATAATAACAACCTACAAGTAATATCGTTGACCATCAACCTGCAGTAGACGAAACTACAATATTTCCAGCATCAAGAACAGGACGGGAACCCCTAACTCGATGTGATGGTAAATTGTGATCCGACGAAAATAGGATTGGGACGAACAAGATGGACAGCCCGTAAAAGAAGCTGGTTTTTGAGCTTGACTGGCTCCAAAGAATTGAAGTTTCTGTTATGTCACTTTGGCCAGTGTAGTTTGAATTTAGACCAGTTCGACTTATTTCAAGATTTACGCTGTAGTCAATTAAATTCATGTCCAATAATTATTCGCTTAAATCAACCTGAATAATTTAAGTAAAATTATTTAGCTAAAACTACATTGAATCAGCTTGAGGTGAAATAAAAATGAAAAGACGAATCGTCTACTACATAAGTGCACCGTCCATAGCAAAACAACCGAATACGGACTGCGAACCGTGTTTTGACCAGAAGACGAGAGGACTTTTGCTTTCTATCGAATTTGTTATCATCTCTCTAGGGATAAACAAGGTAATACATGATCCCACCAGGCTGGTCTTCCGTTTCTTTGTACACAGAGTAAAACTAGGATTGAAGACACTCTGAACCTGCTGAACTCTGTAGAGTTCCATGTTTGGAGATCCGGAGAAAGCAATCTTCTTTACTTACCGATCTGCCCATCTCCCCACACAACCACGAATGCATGAATCTTTCAGTAATCCTATTGCGGAGGGCTGCTATTTACTTTACGTTTCATAATACGCCCCCGTATGAAACGGGGAGAAATGGACCTTGGTCATCCGAGGCTTTGGCTTATGATCCCAGCCTTATTTTTCTATCTGGTCTCTGTTATATTGTATCAATCGAATAGTTAGCTAAAAACCTGCTTTACAGCAGTGGGACCAGCAGTCCATGACACTATTTGAAATGTAAATGCATTTTAAAACTTTCCCTGACCTGGAAATTGCCTATCAGGATACTTTTTTCAATATATGGATATCAACTGTTTTAACCGCATTGGTATCGAATACTGAGCCAATTCTGTATAAAACCGTTTCGTTTGAGTGTAAAAATGTACCCTGTATAATAACTTACCTTTCCCTTTCAATTCCAACTGTAGCCACAGGCGTAATAACTCTTATTCTTGTGGTGGTGCCCGAGAGATGTACTTATCACCACTTAGGGTTACCCGAGCACAGGCCTCAAAATACAGCGTGAACTTCAACCCTATATTTTACGGCCCAGCCGGATTCCTTATTTTTATTTTTGACTTTTTGCCTCGAAGCTCACAAAACTCACCCCACCTTGGACTATTTTACCCTTTTCACCCTAGGCCAATTACAGAACAAACTAGGAATTATATTCCCATTATAGAAACAAACATTATAAGCACGGAGTGGGTCTACAAAATATCAGACCGCGGATATCAGCCTGGCCCGTACCTTTACCTTGTGTTTATTACTCCAGGCCAGGGTTTTCGGGCAGCAGAAGATTTTACGTGGTTTGGTGATATTCTACCTACTAGTAGTTTTTATGGCTTGGTTCATATTCTAATTCTTAGCACACTCAATTACATCTGTGTAGAAATTTTTTGGACAGCACTTATACAAAGAAAAACACGTCAATATGGCCACTGAACTAGTATGCTTACCGCTGCTGTTATGCTATTTGAGTTTGACAGATTTTGTGCATTTATTTTGAATGTAGGATTTTGAAGCTCATTGTTTTAATGAGTTTCACACCTTAAATACCTTAGATACCGCTTACGAAATAAAATTAATTGATTTTGTTTTAAATATACTCTTAAAAAATATTTATTTAGGTAGATCCATAGATTTCATCCCATATCATCTCAATCACTCATCACGAGTCATCGAATGTATCATATGTATAAGGCATATTCTATTTAGCTAGCCATAGCTAGTGATGTGCTCGGTTTGGATTCGCAATAAACAATAGAAACCAAAAAGAAACTATATGACTCAAAGTAAAGACACAAAGACAAAGAATTACGCCAAAATGTAATTACATCAAATTGATGAACATTTGGATTGTAAGTCTAGGGGATTCACGAACAGGAACAGAATAGAATAGGATAGGAATGCACTAGGTTCCAGTAAATAAGGAGCCGCGTCAGTCGAATTAAATCAAATAAAGAGAACAGAGTAAAGTAATTACGGCAAGGAGATAATCATATTGACGCATCCCCATCCCCATGCAGTATAAAAGTTCGAATCGAACCCTCTAATGTCCAGAAGTCTAACGTCTAACCCTATATGACCATACTAAGACCAAGAGATAAATAAATATTGACTTAACATTGGGTTCCGTAACTGAAGCGTCTTCAGCTTCCTTATCGCTTTTGGTTAAAACGGTCTGAGTCTGAATTTTGAATCTTATGAAAGTATATAAGAATTATATTTCGCGAAGGTGATGCCGTTTGATTTTATAAATTAGGGTTATTTTGTTTATTCAATATGTGTTAACTAGTTTTTTGGACAGCGGAAATGTTTTCACCTCCCCGAAATTCGGGTTTAGGCACGCCACATTCGTAGTCCATAATTACTAGTTTCCGAATTTTTCTTATCATCCGCTCCCCTTCCAAATTACAGACTAGTCTATCACATTAAGAGCCTTATACCAATACTATAGCCTCGTAAACAAATAAAATTACATAAAGCAACCCAATAAATGCCCAATGTATAGGTGGGTACAGGTAGATCTTGCGGGTTCATCCGTATTCGTTTGTTTAACCCAGACAGGTTTCTTCTTAACTTCAAAATAATTATAGATCCCCGTGGGGTTCTCCAGGGAAGACGAGAGTGTTTACTATTTGGTTATGTAATTTGGGTAACCAACAAAACAACCAACCATCAATTTTCGAGTAGAGTTTCCAGGTCAGTCTATTGTTCTGTGTATTGGAGCTGTATGTATGCTAGAGTAATTGGAGCAAATATGCACTTAGGCAGGTATCTTCGACTAGGTTTACCCACTTATCCTCAGGGAAGTGCACCAAGCATTATTTTATTAGCTGTTTATCAGAATATTATGATACACATACACCGCAACCATGTGCCCCAGCCACATGGTTTCTGTCTATTTTGCAGCGATTAAATGTCACATGTGTGTCTCGGCAATGTCCTTACGATAATCAGTTTGCATTTGTTGCTAGATAGGCTTTAGCTTGTGTGACATTTAATCGCGCTAAAGCCTATCTAGGTACAAATACAAACCGATTATCGTAAGGAAATTGTCGAGACACATTAGTAATGACGAGAAACTTGACCGAAAA
>JAQFYT010002052.1:0-14025 GCA_034694925.1 Ceratophysella denticulata | reverse complement strand
TCTAATCTACAGAAATTAAGCTCATCATCAAAGTATGATAACGAATGGTCTCGTGTTAAAATACCCTGTTCTTTACATTGGTTCTTTACATTCTTTGCGTTGGCGCTTCACCATTGTTGTGACGCTACCGAGTTCCTCTGCGGGAAAACACTCCAATATTCGACGAAATATGTCCCGCCGAATACTCTTATTACCCAGCGTCGCATAAGTATACACAATCTCCTGTTAGAACATAATACAAATTAAACGAAATTAGAATTTGAAATTCAATAGTTTAAGTTCAAGTTGTTGATGTTTCAGTTGTGATGTTGTATGTAACTGCGTGCTAGGTGCTAGGATATGAGGCAATACGGTGAGTGGGCTATGAGTATGAGCTGTTGAGAGAGAGAAACTAGGTATCTCGAGACCAACCGAACAGAGACTGACTGGCCGTTCGGCTTTTGGAGCTGGAGGAATGACAGAGGCATGGAAAGGCTGAAGGATGGATACACCCTTTCACCAAAAAAAAGCCCTCCCACTGTCCGTCAGAGTATTCCACATAGCTTACGCCTCTACTGCGTCCAGCACAGAGCCCCGCCTGTGCTGCCATCTATGCTCTATGGCCTTGAACTAATTCCGTAGCGTGAATCTTAGCGGAACCCATAGAGGGCCACACTCTATATTCAAATGTATCACATTTGAACTTTCTCTCTCTGCCTCCGACTCAACTCGGAGAAAGCAGTAAAAAACCCATCTCCTAAACTCCATGCTAAAAAGTATTGAAGGGATGTACATTAGGTTCTAGCTACTCTAGCTTTCAGATCGAATTAGCGGTTGAGAAGGACATTGAAAAAACGAAAAATAATTGTGCAGCAAAGGAAAATTACTTTGAGGATACAATTGGACAGTGTGTGTGCGGAAAGAAGCCTGTAACAGGTCCTGGGACTCCAGGCCACAAAATGACTCCCGGTCCAGGGACTCCAGGCCAAGTGACTCAAGACCCAGGGAGTCAAGGCAACACTGCTAAAACTGCCCAAACCAGCGCGAAGCCAGACAAAATGAGCAAGGGTGCTGGTTCTCCGAAACCAAACTCAAGTTCCATTATTCAAGCCATGTTCGGGCTCATTGTCGCTGAGCTCTACCTCCGTCTCCGTTGAGTACTGCCACTGCGATGACCTCTGATTCTGCTATACTGCAAGTATCTCCGTTGAGAACTAGAAGTCTATTAAGTACAAATTAACATATCGTAGAACAAAACGCTTGTAAAACTACGGCACATCTGCCTGCGTGTAATCTGATCGTTGGGGTTCTGCAATGTACAAGTCCCCACTCAAAATTCATGTTAATTATTGTATAAATTATCTTGTCATTAAATAACAGGATAAACCATATCATTTTGATAGTCTTAGAGCTCGTGTACTGAATCTTTTCTTTTACCATCGACGTGCGCGCTTCCGAACCCAACTGCAATTCTCAATTAGTTTAGGGTTAGGCGGTAATCTTTATTTACCCCATGGATGAACACAGCACAGCATCGTGTCATATCGTACGGAACAGAAAGGGCTAAATTCTTCGTTGATTTTCTCCGTAAAACATTTCAATTTACAAGTGATAATACAGATATTCGAGGCACATTTTACTCGAAGATGCATGATTGGCACATATATGATCCAACTAATATTATTTTTGGGTCTCAGGCCAACCCAAAACTTTGCCAAAAGTCGTAGTCTTCCTCAAATGGAAATGACCCCATTCGAATATTTTGATTAATTTCTAGGAGTTCAGGAACTTGATATGACGAGGCTTTAATCGGTCTCCAAAATTCAATATCTTCGCCCTTCCGCGTAGTGTATAGTGGTTTTCTGTAAAGTGCAGTTCGGTAAAATTACGTATTTAGAAGAACATAATTCAATTTAATTTTTAATTAGAACCTTGAACGAGTTCTTACCCTTTAGAAACAAAATTACCCCAAACATTAGTTAAAAAATCGACGAGGAAGTAGTCCGAGTCCCGAGTTTTAAAGGGTTTGAATAGGAGTGTACTATTGAACAAGAACGCGAGGTCGTCGAAATGAGTAATATCTGCATAATGCAATATATGTTGTTAATTATTAAGCTATTATTTGTTATTTTGATTTGAAATCATTGAAGAATTGAATTACTCCATTCTCGACGGTTAAGGCCCACGGACTCGAGTATCGAGTACTGGCCCTTGTAATTGAAATGGTAGCCATAGGTTGGGGCTACGTTGGCGTGGAACTGGAGACCTCTCCGAATTGGAGCATAGAAATACCGGGAGCTAAATATCTGCAAAGCAAATTATTGGTTAGCTTAGCTTAGCTTAGTTAGAATAACCCAGCTAAAAACTTTTCCTGATTTAAATCTCAAAACTACGATTGCATTGCGTACACAAAAACTATAACCTGGATTGATTTATAATTTAAAATTGATTACCCTACTGTATCTCCACTTGGACCGGAAGGTGATGGGTTTGTTGTTCAAGTAATACTTTAAGATTTCATCTGTAATTTCGTTCTGATCTTCCACGGTTCGGTCCTGGTACTCAAACATAAACGGGAATACGGATTTCGAGTCTCGGTTGAGGCGAGAAAACTCTCTGTACAAGTAACTAACTGCATACAAGTATATTATAGATGGATCAGGGACATCGAATCATGATTTAAAATCGCATATTTAGTTTTCAAAATATATTCAAACAGTTGTTGAAGTTACCAGCGACGAAGCTTTCTCCTTCCTCTTGCACAAGACCCATAAGGACAGGAATTTGACTAAGGTGTCCTTTCGTGTACGCATTTTCCACGGACTCTATCAGGAAGGGATCTCTGGAGTCATAGACGTTTTCCACGACCGGCCCGAAATTTGTTGAGGGATAAATCAGTTCTTTCTAAATGAAGGAGTTTGCAACAAAATGGCATTCTTTGCACAATAAATAAGTATATAATTCGCGTAACCTTATTGGGAAGACGGATGGCTTAGAATCTCGAAATCTTTCCTTCCACTTGCGGTCCACGCTATTAGCATTACTTGTGAGTGGAAGGATAGGTTTCGAATTCAGGGTCCATGCATTAGCACTACGTGTGAATGGAAGGAAAGCTTTCGAGATTCTGAGCCATCCATCTCTACAATAATTGGAGTGTATTTGTTTACCCATGGCGCAGATTGACTTGCAACGAGTATTTGGGAATTCATAGCTCGTAAACACTTCACCATTTTATAAGAGTCCGAAACTGGACATTTGACTTTCTTGGCCACGAGCTTTGTGCTCTCAACGGTTCGGTTAACAACACCCCAAAATGCTAGGCTATGGCCGCTATGCATAATGGCTTGTTGCGGAATATCTGGATAACATAGTTGGTACGTCAATGCAGGATTTACAAGTGAGCAATAGATTTACAATTGAATCAGGTTCGAACCTCGTGTAAGCGGAGACATGAGATGCAGTGCGACTGCAGCACTTCCAGCACTCTGACCTGCAAAGTTGGATCTGGATGTGAAAGCTCTTTTGTAAACAAGGCATTAGGAATTAGCATGTGTTAGTACATAGATGCAAGTATTACCAGCTAAAGTAATACGATTCGGATCTCCGCCAAATGCCGGAATATTACTTTGAACCCAACGAAGGAGGAGTGCCTGATCCTTCAACCCCCAGTTACCGGGTGCCACGTGGTCCCCAGTACTCAAGAATCCTGAGGTCAAAGGAAAGTATTCGAATCAAACAAATGCATCCAAGTCTCCATGTATTGCTCTAAATAATTGTCTAACCAATCCTCACCCATAATTCCTAGACGGTAATTGAAAGTGACGAGGAGCATGTCTTCCGTGTCCAGAAGATAGGCTGGACCGTAGTCAGCTCCACTTCCGAACAAGTACGCACCACCATGAATGAAGACCATTACCGGAAGAAGTTCTCGAGCATTAGCTTCGGAGGCAACAAGCTGTGACAGAAACGCTGTTTTAGACATAATAATTTACAATTACCTATTTTGAAAGTGTTCTTACATTCGTGGAGTAGACATTGGCGTAGAGACAATCCTCGGATCCATGAGTCATATAAAACATTCTAAGGTCGAACTGGACGCAGGGGGCAGATACTTTCTTGGCCTCTCGCACGTCTTCCCAGGAACGAATTGGTACTGGACTCTGAACCATTATTCACGAATTAATCAAAAAAAAAATGACTCAATCTCTTAATTTTAAACGCAAAAGCAATAAGAAATACTCTAAATCGAAGAGGCCCAATAGGTGGTTCAGCATAAGGAATTCCCTCGAATGCTGCAATGGGTCGATTTCGGATAGTCCGCATCACATAACCCACAAGGACTCCGTTGGGAGTGTGGGCAATGGGTGACTCGGGAATTTCTCCCCAAAGAAGGTCCATTCTTCCAGACGTCACTTCCGGTTTGACGGGTCGATGGCGAGGAATGCAGTCGAACACGGTACAGTAGGTCATGAAGAAAACAGTTGTAATCAACAGCATATCGTGATTCTATCTATTTCTTCAAAGTGACATGTCATGAAGTCATGGAGGCTCTGCTGCTGTGGTCATAAATATTTATGAACTCGGTTTAAACATCCATACTTATGGTAGTTATCCATGCTTACAGATCTCAGACGAAGATCTGACCAATCAGCACAATGAAGAAAATATTGATTAAACTTTCTAGAACAATTTTAGTATTTATGTCATTCAATAAGTTGTCAGTTGTCACTTTTCAGGGATGAATCCTTCAGCATTTAGCGGGTCAAAATGTTCGAATTGTTAAAATTTTGCAACCATGAAATACTACTAGATTACTACACTACGGTACTTTGCTAATTTCGGTAGGGTATGTATATCCCTTCTTTATGGCTGCCACAGTAGCGCACTTCACCAGAGTTCAGGTACAAATTCCGGGCACTATTGCTATTGTTCTTAACCGCAAGTATGACGAAATTACGGCATGACCTTCACCTTCCTGAACTATTACTCAAGATGAAGTCTCAAACGAAATTAAAAGTAATTAGTTCAGAGACTACGCAAAGAATGGCATGAATTGATAGCGAGGGTTTCACATATCCTATCTGATCTTATTCTACAAGCCGTGAAGAGCGTTTTTTTTTGTTTACCTAGTAGGTATATATGACTTCTTTTTCATATTCAATCAAAGAATTTGGTGGAGGAATAAGATTATTAGGATTATGAACATATTGTACAGACAGACAACTCTTTCGTAAGATTGCAATGCAAAATACAAATAGAATTTTACTGTAACTCTAATTGTACTTCAGTTCTTCCAGTTCATCGGACCGGAGCAAGTGTTTGTTTTACAAGAGAGAGCTTTGAGTAATGAAATGGTATCACGATCGAGTGGTCAGCTCAGAATTAATAATTAAAGTACAACTTAATGTACAACCTAGTAAAGTCTTGAACTCTATTCCTCCGCAAGTAACGGCAAATTCCACGCTTTCCCTCAACGCATACGTAACAGGTGCATCGCACTAATGTGCAAGATAAGGTTCGTTGAAGTTGTAACAGAATTTGTGTTGAATTCTTATCGACAAATGCGTCTATTTTTTAATCAATTTCAAGCATTGCAGTGCTTTTCCAAGCCGTGCGTTAAATGTGAAGACGTTCTGCTCTAATCTAATCGGGGATAGGCCTAGAGCGGATTAGAATAATATATTAGAATTATATACTAGCTAATCTGCGAATAAGTTACTGCTGACGGTTCAGCCGTCACCTTGATCCTTTCAAAAGAATTAGGCGGATATCCAGTCCCGTGTTTCAATTTTCCACACGTAAGCTTGAACCCGGTCAATTTAAGGATACGAGAATACGTTTTTATTGAACTTAAATAACCATACCAGTTGACTGTAATTACAAACGGCTTATACTAGATAACAAACTATATATTTATATACGTGATTGAGGTTTATATACCTTAATCACGTACTCATTGTATCAAAATAATTATACCTGGTTAAACTAAACCCAGACTTTTCCAGAAGTAATACTCCTCTTCATAAGGATAGTCCACCATACTCGTTTTGTCATCCAAATCCTGGATATTGAGCAATTGAGGGACTGCCGCATGATCTCCTGAGGGTTTCATGGGTTTCCAGAAATCAAAATCTACGCCAAATTCCGAGGTGTACACAGGTTTCCTGGTTTGAGCCAGAAGCGTCGTTTAAACAACTATGCAATGTGGTTTTCTATTCAAGTTCAATGTTTCGAATAAGTTCTTACCCTTTCGCAGCAAAATTGGCATAAATATTCGTGATGAACTCGACCATGGAGAAATCCCGGTCACGCGTTGTGAAGGCGCTATAGTAAAATGTACTATTGAGCCAGTAAGACAAATCCTCAATGTGAGTTACATCTTGAAACAGAAATATTAATTGGTATTATTAATTTTAAGTATTATTCCAATTTTATGGTCATTGTTGTAAAGAACAATAATTACTCCATTGACGGCTTTCTACGGGAAGAAAGTCAAGGAGTGACTTGGCTCCGTTATAATTAAAAATGTAACCATATGTAGGAGCTGCATTTCGATGGTACTCCATTCCCTTCCGAATACCTGTGCTCAAGTAACGGGCACCCATCATCTGTTCATTACCGGATCAAGTTAGGTTAGGCTAGGAATCATGTCGTATTTTGAAAGTAAAATATTGACCAAAAGTAAAATAAGCCTGTTATTTAACCAACCCTTGAATATCCCATTCTGGTTGGTGAGCGGGAACGAATCGGTTCATTGTTCAAATACAACTTCCGGAGTTTTCTCGTAATTTCATCCTGCTCCACAAAAGGCCGGTCTTGGTATTCCAAGAGATACGGAAAGATCCGCCTTGCATCTGTGCTCAGGGCTTTGTATTGCTGAAACACTTTAGCCACTAGGAAAGAGTGGGTGTTCGAATGTATAGTAGAGAAAAGTATTAGGTACTGGTCACTGGTCATTGTAATTGTGTGACTAATGTATATGTACAAGGGTAGCATACGTGCAGCAGTGTATTCCCCTTCGGATTGAACGAGACCCATGAGAACCGGCACTTTGCTGAAATGGTTGTTTCGATACGCGTTCTCCACGGACTCAATCATGAATGCATCTTTGGAATTCGGACTTTCCACCACGGGTGCAAAATTGGTGATTGGATACGTTAGCTCTTTCTAAAAATGAACAATCAATTATATGAATTCAACGCGTCCGAACGGTTTTTTCGAAACATTGACATACCCACACTTGTGGCTGACTTGCAGCTACTTTATACGGATCTTTGGATCTCAAGCACTCCACCATATCCTCGGAATCATCCACTGGACACTTATTCGCCTCTGCAATTGTCCTGGAACTATTCAATGTCCGATTCAAGACACCCCAGAACGCGAACGGATGACCACTGATCATGATACCCGCGTACGGAATATCTACAGATATATATAAACACAAATTCAACAATAGTAGGCAGCCATCTATGAAAGCTGTTTGAATCTAGTAATTAACCTCGAGTTTGCGGTGACATTAAATGAAGCCCAACAGAAACGCTTCCAGCACTTTGACCTATAACACATAAACCAAATTAGGTACTTAATCTGAACTCGCTAAACCAGCACTCTGCTTACCAGTCAAAGTTATTCTTGCCGGATCGCCACCGAAGGCAACGATGTTTTTTTGAACCCAGCGTAGAAGCAGGACTTGATCCTTCATTCCCCAATTCCCGGGTGCCACGTCATCTCCGCTGGTAAAAAAACCTGATTCGACAGTCGACCAAAACAGTCATAAAAACAATGAAATAAACACATAGGAATGTTTAAAATTAGAAATACAAGGACTGACCCATGACACCGACTCGATAGTTGAAGGTGACCAAAAGAACGTCCTGACGATCCAGGAGATAAGATGGGCCGTAGTCCTGCCCAGTTCCAAAGAAAAATCCACCGCCTGGGATGAATACGATTACTGGAAGCAACTTCTTTGGTGTCAACTGAAAATCCATTTCAATCAAATAAATATTGTAAACTCAACAAGGATTAATCTAAACTTTACGTTAGGCGTGTAAACGTTGAGGTAGAGACAATCTTCGGACCCATGTGTTAAGAACGCAGCGGTCAAATCACACTGCAAACAAATTGGTCCCGGCTTCATTGCCTCTCGTACACCCTTCCACGAGCCTGCTGGGATAGGACTCTGCGGATTGAATAAATATATCTACCAATGGTAAAAGCCAATTTACTGATTATAATAATATGATATGAATTATAAGATAATAAATTACTCGAAATCGTAGATGCCCAATTGGAGGTTTGCCATAAGGGATGCCTTCAAAGGCCGCAATCGGTCGATTTCGGATTGTCCGCATTTCATAGCCAACGAGTTTCCCGTTCTTCGTTTTTACAACTGGAGTAAATGGAATGAGGTTTTCGTATTCCTGACCAGGTTCAACTTCGGGTTCAACGGGTCTACGATGCGGAATGCAGTCATTGAAGAAGAACCCACAGCCACTGAACAATAATAACCCAGCAGCGGCGGTGCTCAATAATCCCATTTCTCAAACTTCGAATCCGAAATTCTAAGCTAAACAAAAATTTAAAATTTCCCTTAAATCATCGAATCTTTTAATTTATTCAGAAATCTCTTGCAAACGGCTGAATACACATGTATCGTGCAGAATCAAATTTGACAGGTGAAGCTCATTTCAATATTAGCAAATGTGAATCTCTACATTAATTGATATTCGTATTTCGCATGTTTCATGTGACAGCATGACTCATTTTCTAGAATTGCAAATTCCACCTGCCAGCACGCAAGAGTTCTAATAGCATCAATCATTTTGCACGTAGAGCATTCATTTCTCTGTCCGTTCCAAATCGCTGTCCCTCTTTTTGGTATCATTTGTGTAATAGGTTTCTCGGATCGATGTCTTTCTGGTGAATCCGAAAAGGGTGAATCGCCTCAACCATTCTGTAGTGTGTTGGCATGGAGTAGAGTCTGTTGTGCTCCGTCTCCTTGTCGTTCCGTCTGCATAGCTGATTAGCTTAGCGGTTTTGTGCACGAGGTATTCTTACATTTCTTGTATGTCCTCTGTCCATGCTCCATGCCTAAACCCGGATTGACACGATTATAATGCCCGGGTCTGGCTGGTCTTGGACTTCTGACTAAATTTATTTTGTATGTGACGGAGGAAGTTGCTGGAATTCGGGGCATTTCCTTGTTTCTCTGCCCAGGTGATCCATGGGGTCGGGAGCCAGTAAGTAGACCACACACACTCATATTCATAATCCAATCCACTCCAACCGCACCGCATTCTGTCACTGGGTGCAACTTGGTGGACTCGAGAAGGAAAGGAGTCAATGGACTCCGAGAAAGTGACTAGCATTGACGTTTTGTCCGTGTTCCAGGTCTGGTCAGCATGAGTCGAAGGTCAGGAGGATTCAAGGACGTGCGGCAGAGCAGCAACGAGGACGGGTCAGAGTACGAGTGTGAAATTGCATACCCACCAACCCCTGTGGCACCTTGCCCACCTCCACCCCCGCCCCCAGCCTCCTACTGGTACTGGTACCACGCCTACGCCCAGTACATCGAAAGCGGCGGAAGGTAAGTCTCCATATTTGGTATCTAAGGGAAAATTCCGCTTAATTACCATTTAATTAATACATGTACAAAGATTCAGCTAGTACGCACGCATATTAAAACTTACACCTTGACACTACAACTCAACAAATGAACTCAGACAATCCACTACAGTGGATATATCATGCTAAATAATATTCAAATAGCAGTTTATGATTGATGTGCAGATTTAATTGTCAGGTTAAATACGAGTACGAGTAGTATAAATAGATTTAAAATATTATCTGTTAGTGGAAGTGTAAAGCTTACCGACCTTAATTTTCATGACGTTTTTGGCAAGAAAAGAACTTTAATACCTACACGACCCACGACATATTTTACAATTACATATCTAGCTACTTGTAATTTGTCATGGGAATCGTTAGGACACGCCTGAGATCAGCCAAGTTTACAAAATATTACAAATGATACGTTAAAAATTCGAAAAATATGTTATTGATAACCGAAATGCATACAAATTGAAATGTAAATTTTACATTTCAATATCTACGAAGAAAGAAACTCCTATTTTTATTACCGAAATTTGTGTAATAGGGTTTCATCCTGTAAATTCAATTCAGGTTCCTCATTCGAACAATCGGAAAACTTTGTTCTTGATTGTAAGGTAATACGTACTACAATTCATTGTATTGGATCAACGAACTATGTATTTGTGCCAAAGTATACAATTCTTAATAATTTAAAGTTTAAACTTTTTTGAACGACGTTAATATAAACATAATCCACAAACGAAGTAAAGCCATAAGCGTATTCAATTTTTCAGCATAACAATTTCTCCAAAGCTAAGCTAAGCTACTAGCAAACACAATGCATAGCGTGGATTTCCAGGAAATACGTCCACATGCAGAGGTACATAGATTAGAACTCGTGTTTGGTTTTCTTCGGGTCATTGGACTTTCTCCCGGAAATATAGGCTATGCTCAGGAAACACAGGTAGGCAGTCTATTGTAGCGAAAGTCTTGACCGTATGCTCAATTACTAAAAACCACCTATGTATGTATACATACATACATTCCCCGTGGTGGCTTTGATTTTCTTTTGCACTTTCAAAGAAAAGCCATGAAGAAAGTTTGAAGAAAAGAATATAATACGAGACCCCGAGTTCCAAGTTTCCAAGTTCCAACCTTTACCTTTATTGTTACTTTTGATCTGAGCACCTCAGAAAATAACTGAATAGATAGCAAAATATAACAACGCCTTATAAATAATAGCACGAAGAAAGTGACAGACACCAAAATCGATTAAGTGTTGAATGTTGTATTCAAAATATGCTTTACGTAATTGAGTTCGTGAAGAGGCCAATGAACTTAGGTTTTCAGAGTCTCAGAACGCGAACGTTCTGCTTTCACTACCAATGAATTACGTAAAACTGGGTGACTCGGGAAATGAATCACTCACGATTACATGGAATATACGTAGGATACACAATTGATATCTGTATTCATTCTGATTGTGGACATCAAAGAACAAAGTTTTCCGGTTGTCAATTTGGAACATCTGCTGTTCGTTAGCATAGAATTTATAGCTAAGTTAAAAGGTACGTAGATAGAGCTCAGGTGAGCTATTTGGTGAAAGTAAAGACTAGAGCCTGCCAAATCCCAGTCCGGACGCCTTGGATCGAATCACTTTGACTTCCGCCTGCAGTGCAGCAGACCAAGATCGACCGCAGGAGAAAGTATAAATTAAAAGTATTGGACGTTCCACAGTTGTTTCGACACTTAATCGAGTCAACATGAGTTTCTTCGGTTCCTTTATTCAAGAGTTCTTCAGTGACCCATTCTTCATGTAAGTTCTTATTTGAAATCTTACACAATAAGAGGTTATTTCATAACGGAATCCATAAACAGGGTGCTATAGTTTATAGTGCGGGAGTGAAAGTTGATTGGGGCTCGTATTGTGGATGTTCCAGGTGAGAGTGAAAGTCAGTGTGAATAGATTTGGCCGCGGTCAATATAGCTACGCACAATGGGTTATTGACTTATCCCTGTTTTGTCAATAGTTAGCCTTGGTTTTTCCGTGGTAAATCGTAAATGTAATTGTACTCAAGCCTGCCATGCTCAAGTTTTTAGTAAATAGCGAAATAGAATAATTAAATATATATAATTGAATTGGTTGTTTCTTAAAGTTTAGTAATGCTCATCAATTGTAAGGCTTTTCATAATAACGCTCAACGAACAGGACTTATTATTATTAAACTCTATTAAATAGGCACAATTACGTATGTATTGATTTCTAAAAACTTACAATTCTTTAAATCCGAGTTTACGAAATAGTTTATGTCAGGTTCAATTTGAAAAAATACACTCCACTTTTAGGCTCAAGTCCAAGATTCACGGATGTTACACCACTAGTTACTCTACACTTTTACTGTGTGTATCGTTTAACTTTTACTACTAGTTAGTCATCTAACACACTTGTTAACGTAAAGAATGATAGAGCTACAGCATTAAACTTGAATCACGCAACGTATGAACAGAAACTAAATCTCTGAGATGAAACCAAAAGAACAACTGAGCCGTAGACGACACTAGGTTCACTACTTATGCTCATTTAGCTGAACAAAATTCTATTGTGTAATATTTCACACACAATTAAAGATACCTAAACTAATTATAATCATTCCTTGTGTTCATGTTATAACACAACTACGTAAAATATGGCAAAATACAAAAATACCAGATTTTTACTAGGAGGAATTAATCCGCAAAGAGGCATTTTGATGCACTTCTACAGTTATTCCGTGTTTGTATAAGTTAAGTACATATTAGGTTTAGGTGCCTTTAAGTCAGTTCACCTTGTGCATTAGCATTAGGGTTATGATGCGCTGCGCTTGTCTATTATTTGTTGCTATTTTGCACAGGTACACAGATTATCTCGAACTGAGGCACACCGAATTGTCTGCCCAAGAAATCTGCCACACGCTTAAGAAAAATTATTCTTGATGCTTAAGGCGGCGCTGTCCCGTTTGAATAGTCCAAAGCGAGCAGGCTTTAGTGAAATGATAGTGTATGGTAATAGCCGAGCAGTTGGAAGTTAGCCCACCTGTGAGAAGTTGTGTACAACTACAAAATCAACCAACAAGTCACAAATGCAATTGGACAATCACCAGACCAGCATAGCAGAGTTACTTTGAATATGTGCGCGGCAGAGAAGCACTGACATAGTACATATAATATGCTATAACTTTATTGATTTGCTACGCGTAATGGTTTGCACGTCAACGACACTGTGATACGGCCGACCCACAATTGTATGCAATGGGGAGTCGGAGTTATATTGTATGAATGGTAAGGTGCTAACTTGTATGTCTTGTTGTGAACAGAGCACTAGTGGCTAGAAAATCCTGAATTATTTAGAATTACGTTTTTCGCTTGAACCCGACCACTAATCGTGATTAACAATCAGGCACTAGTTGTAGAGGGGCCCTTTTCCTTTAAAATGGTTCATCAGTCGAGCCGAATAATAGCCTAATAAGGTCAATCGAATGGAAACCGTTCTACGCGAATTATCATAGACTAAAAGCGGATTTTCGACCTTAAATCGACCACTAATCGTAATTAACAATCAGGCACTAGTTGTAGAGGGGCCATTTCCCTTTAAAACGGTTCATCAATCGAGCTGAATAATTGCCTAATAATGCCAATCCAATGGAAACCATTCAACGAGGGCTCGAGGACCAAGTACAGCCTTAAGAAGTTCATTGCCAACAACCCGGACAAAGTCAGAACCATTGCAGAAGACCTTGTTGATTTGGCAAATGATTACGAAGAAATTGGAACTTCTTGAACGCAGGGTTTTTGTTCCAACGCATTTTTCGTTGCATCCAACATTCAATAATATACAATAAAGAGAGTGCGTTGTGTATACTTGCTTACTGCTTATTATTCATGTAACACTCTTATATAATCTCCTTGCTGTCTATTGTGTTAGATTTTTGAATCCATATGCTATAGTAATCGTTTATATTTCAACCACAGAAAATACCGTGATTAAACCATCATTATCTTAATTATTTTACTTCTATGGATAAACAAAACGTGATAGGGAAGGCGGTTAGGAATCATCCTTATCTGAGTTGGTAAAAAGCTATATTTGTGCTATGAATAATTATTAGCTAAGTGCGTGTAACCTTTTTTCAAAAATAGTACTTTGTATCAGGACTTGAACACTCCTAAACAATGATACGAACAGGGATAAAATATGCGTCAAAATTTAGCTAATTTTCGATAGTTTTACTCAAGCCAGTTTGTTTTGACTTTTATCCCTTGAAACCGTGACCGTCAGTCAAAATATATTTGTCCATCTCCTGTATTGGGTTCATAAAGAATTCATAAATTGAGAATCTTATACTTAAAATCGTAGAAAATAATCCGAACGTCCGACCGTCCGTCACGTCCTGTAAACAAGTCTATCAACAC
>JAQFYT010002051.1:0-14026 GCA_034694925.1 Ceratophysella denticulata | reverse complement strand
GGCTGACAGGTTCGAGACACAAACACTTTCCTCCTATTCTTAACCATTTCCTTCTACTTTTCACTTCGTTTTCGGCTTCAAGTCCAAGTGCCCGCTCGCTCTTATTGTAGATATGAGGGCTTTCTCAAGTCAGTGGCGCCCTCAGCATATATGTAATGTTCCGGGTCATATGTCACAATGTCACATGTCGTGTTTTTATTGGCAAATGGACTTTCACGTTATTTATTAAATAGTTTAATTAGTTTGAAGCTAGGTTAGGAACTCATTCAATAAACATTCTATCAAACAAACAGTTTTAGCTAAAATGCCAGAGACGAGATAGCCAGATCACCAAATTTATTCCAATCAATCACTCACAGATAGCTTCAGCATATCAGCAATTTTGCCCAAAATTTTTATGGAACAATACGAACTAAGTAGTTTTCTTACAAGTTTAAGCTTTTTGCATTTGGATTTAAACCAATAATCTATCAGTGTTGACTATACAATTCTAACAAACGATAAAAATCATAACCTACGGACGAGACGTATCGTAAAAATAGATTATACGCCCAGGCTTCTATTTATTTCCGGAATCCCGAGACCCGGCTACTATTCGAGACGGGCTTATATTCGAACCTATACGGTGTGCTCTTCAATTCTGTAGTGTACTAGTTTCATAACCTGGCATGGATGATGTGATTTGATTGGTTATACCTGTATACCATGTATTTTGTACGACGTTCACATATTTCTGAAACATCTTAGATGTATTTCCAAACAAAACACTAGAATTTTAGGCAATAAATGTATTCCTTTATCGCGATTACGAATTACGAAACGGGTTATAATTGTACCAATGTAATTCCGTAACACTTAATACATGAAAGGTGCACGACGCACGACGCCACTGCTCACTGCTGAGATCAGCAAAGTACGCTTTGTACGTACTACAACTACAAGATATTTTTACACGCTTCTCTAGCCTGGTCTGCCTTTTGGAGCCTAGAAATAGGACTGTAAAGTAAAAGGCTTGTAGAGTTAAAGGAGGGAAGATGCCCCAGAATCCCCCAACTTCCTTTTAGAAACAATCTATTCTTTATGCACGCCATCATTCTCACTCATACATCTTTTCACTCCGCTTTCTCCAAGAGCCCTCTCAACGCTTTCTTCCCCGCTTTCCGTGCCCTGTGCCTCTTCTTCTGCCTCGTCTCCTTTTTTTCTTTTCTCGGTAAAATTTGTAGTAGATACGAACTACAACTACAGATGTATCTCTCGCTTGAAGTGTGTACGGCTTGCTAAGAGCCTACTAGACAGTCTTTGGAGCATGCATCTTTCCTATGTATAGGTATACATACATACATACTGTAGCGAACAACCAAAGTACCCTGATGAAACCTTTTAAGCGAGGAGTATTTATCTTTGTTCTTCCGTTCTTCAGTACATAACCCCTTGTGCTTGTTCTCTCTACCATACCCCTCTATTGTGCAGTATTCCTACATGGAGCAGTTCTAAAACTTTAAATTAGTATAGGGCGAGCGGAGAGCCCCAATTGGTAATAGATAGGGTTGGATGGTTGGATGTTGGCTGGGAGTCCGGGTATCGTTCTAACGTGTGCTCTACCTTGGATAACGAAACTAATAATGCGACGGTAAAGTTCAATTTCTGTCGCTCTCTGGCCTAGTGCAACGTAGAGCGCAGATTATACCGGTATCAGGGGTCCGTGTTGCAAACGAGCCAGGCTTTCTCGCTTTCAGGCAGAAGGCCAAAGGGTTTTTCTTTTTTGGATATGGGTAGTAGCTGGTAGGAGAGCCGTTTATAGTCTCGAAGATAAAACGAGAACAAGTCAAAGATTGAAAATTTTATTGCTTATGGAGTGAGACGTGCTGTGAAACGTAAGTATTTTATGGGATTTTGTTCCAGTTCAATCTCCATATAGGAATGTCAGCATACTATAGACTATAAGCCTCACACGCTTCGAAACAGTTTAGGTTTGGGAAACGAACGGGGTTTTGTTTCAAGAATTTTGAAATTCAATTCAGCTTTGGAGATACATTGTGCTAAAGTGTGAAGGGAAAACGTGTAAAAGTCTCTCTGATGTAGTAATACAGCTCGGGAGCAGTTTATACCAATTTTCTTAAGCAGGAAGTAAGGTATAACGTATTGTATGTTGTAACGGTGATATGCGATTTGCTATGGGATAATATAATGGTACAATTTGAAGCGAAATCATGTTTAGTTAAGAAAAGACAGAAGCAAAAAAAAAGAAAGTGTTCCACTCACTGATTCTGGAGAGCTTAAATGCATCTGCAGTATTAATGACGTCCACAAAGGCCTGGAGCTCAAATCGTCTCTCTTCCGTGTGATGAAGCATCAGGGCATACTTAAATGCTGTCTGTACTTGAGTCGAGCCTTGTTCAAAAATTGCTCCTGAAAAATTCAAAGTTCAGTGAACCATTTAGTATGTCCCTGAGAATAAAACGATGTTCAATGATCGTAAGCATTACAATGGAAGTTGCACGTAAAGCTGAAAACATTGGAGTTTTAGGTTATTAGGGTATTTCTAATGGAGTGCGTCTAAAATATTCAAACACGTAGACATTGCAATGGAACCTGTGCCTCGAGTTTTGAAACGCCGTTATATGGTGTAATGAAAGTAAGGATTGCCAGTATTCATACTATTTATAATACGAGGGCTGTTCTAATTCTAAATGCAATGAATTTAAAATTAATGCGTCACACAAAAGCGGTGCCTAGTTATGGTATGACCTCATTACGGTTCATTATATTATTAACCTTTGACCCTAGTGCACTTTGTAACCCTATATTAACGCTTCTTTTTGTACGTTCATACTATCTTAAGAATGTCACGTGTTACAGTCAATAGGTAATAAATTCATTCCTGAGAACAGCCGTAAAGTGATTCAGACAGAACTGCTAAACTTTGACAAATTCACGGAATTGTTTACATGAAAGTACCCGGATATACAGGCCAGCTGTACATGGACGCGACGCGGTACGGCCTTTGAAATGTTCATATCCGCAATCATTTAATCAGAGTTCATTGAACGAGTGCAATTGCATCAAATTAGTATTCAATTGTATTTCTTTGCAGAGCATTATGTGGAAATGGTAAGTAAAATTATAAAAACACATTTACTCCTTTTATTAATTCAGAGTGGTTGTAATTAGGCTTGGAATATTGGGATTTTCCGCTCTACTATTACCTCAAGCTAGCTTGGCTGAGTCGAATTTCCGTGAACCTAATTTAGGACGAAATAACTTACAGCAGAATTCTGGGGCAGAGTCAGAATATTCGGGTCAACGTCGATACACTGGAAATCCTCCGTTTTATTCAGCTCCTACCGTTTTTCGGGTCGAACCCAATTACCGGGCTGCAAATTCAAATCCTGGGCCAACTAAAACCGGCAGTGAAAATTATCGAAATCTAAATTTAAATCCAAATGCAAAGCGTTCCGTACCCAATGATAATTATCGATCGAATGAGTTTATTCCTCACTGGAAGCGAAAGCAAAATCTGGCAACAAACAATGTTGCTCAAGATAAGAACAACAAATACGGAAATAATGGCATAAAAACTGCAACAAATTCAGAGACCGAATTTTCAAAAAGTGAAACTGACAATGCGAATACACGAGAAACAACTTCCGGGATTGACGCAAAATACCAAGCTCCATACTACAACTGGAATGCTGAGAGATTACGCCCACCGCGACGCTATAAGTATTACGGCACTGGAACGAATAATTTAAATCTTAAATTACCAATACCCGAAGCATCCCAGCAAAACAAATTTCAAACGAAATCGCCAATACTTACTGACAGTCAATCAAATTACGATGCTAGTCAATACAGTGGTAATATACCAGTAGTACGGAGTATCGAACCCGAATCTCGCTATAGGGATGATAGTATCAACGAAGTACAAGGTAGCTCATAATTAAAACCTCGTTTAAAATTCGAATATTTGCTTCAAGTTTCATAATGTGTGTTTTCCCACAGGTAATATGTATACAGAGCCTGATAATGATAATTCACAATCTAAAATACCGGAAGACCCTCAAGTTGCAGCTGAAAACGACGATACCCTACCAGGAGATTTCAGCACGAGCACTTCCGAGATACCAACTGAAACTACGCTACCTGACCTTACTCGCCAAACTCGACAAGATGATGACTTTAGAGATGAGATGGGCGGTAATAATATGGGTGAACTTCCAGGCAGTTCTGGTGATGGGGAGAGCGGGGAACCGGAAGAAAGCTACGTCGAATGGTGTGAAGGGACGAAGCGAAAACGTGTTAAGCAATCGCAATGCGATGAAATTACATTTGCAGCACCGTTTCCAAGTTGCTATTGCATCGAGGGCATGTGAGTGTTTGTACGCAAAATGGCATTTCGCAGGGGTCTTTATTTTAATTAAGAATTTAATATTATTAGGGCATCTGTTCGACTCGACCAAACCAAAAATTGTGACACAATGTTTCATTTTTCAAAAGCGGGATGTTATGATTTTGAAACACTTGGGCACGGAACACGTTCCATCCGTTTAGAACAGAACTTCAAGCCATCTGATTTCGTAGTTGCCGTTGAAATCATCAACGACGGAACCTCAGAATGGAGCATAATGGGGATCAATGATCTGCATGATGGAAGCCTTGTTCAAATACAACGAAACGTGGTCGTTCTGAACGGGGAATTATTTCAATCCGAAACTGGGAATTGCATTCAAAAGCTAAATTGCAAAGTAATCCGAACTTATCGAAATGTCTATGGACCATATCAGGTTAGCTTTGACCGATGCCCAGGATTTGCCATTTCCGACTCGAGGCTGGTATCCAAGCGGTCTATCGTGGATACTGGTAAGGTCAAATTATCATCTCGAATTTAAAGATTCAAATTAAACAATAATTACAATAAAATTGTCCACATTTTTCAGAGAATCAACAATGTACGCCAAGCTGTAAGTGCAAAGATAAAGCGACTAGTTTAGCTGAGAGGAATTCCGGTGCTGGAGGTCAAAATGGTCAAAATGTTGAACTTGAACTCCCCAGCCTTGAACCGTTCTGCAAACCAATTCCTCCAATTCTTCGATCGTTACACGATGACCTTAATTCAAGAATCCTTCGTCGTTCAATTGACCGCGCCTTCGAGGCTCATGCAGAGTTACCTGACCTCAAGCCGCAGAGAACCTTCAACGTTCTCGCAAAACTGGCTGAAATAACGCACAGGGTCTGTAAAAATGGTGATGTTCCCAGACGATTCCTTGACACGGCCGTGGACGTCTTCAAAGTGGCTCACGAAGGACGCGGTTTCTACTTCCATGAAGATCTTTCTCCAAGAGATTACAAGTTTATTATGAAAGCCTTGGAACATTGCTTAGATGATGTTGATCCGCTCGAATTTTATCAAACGGATTGTGACGGGGCAGTAAGTAAAATCATATTTTCGTATAAAAGAGTATTTTGTATAATATTTCTCAACCCAAAATTCCAGATAACCGACGTCAAGAATGAAACTAAACGTGAGCCGATAAAACTGTCCAATGACCACGAGTATTTCGACCACCACCTCGTCCTCGATATTTCCTGGAATATGGTGGACCTCGTGAACGTGGCCTGCGTGGACGCCTTCAAGCACAGCTATCGGATGTACCACGAAATGGAGCAAAGCTTGGAAAAACTGTTCACGAGAGAACTGAGATCATTATGGTACAGTGAACAAAAATCTGTAGCTAACTCCAATCTGACTGTATTGAATGACTTCCTACTTCCTGGCTACAATGGATATTCCCAACTTCTAGGCAATACCCGGATTACCCACGGAACTTCTACGACCGACTCTTTGGAATATTTTGGGAGAATACAGCACGCAATCTGGAAATGTGCGTGGAGGGCTCCTACTTAGCCACGAACAAGAAAATGTGGCGCTTGAATAGACCAACATGGATTGAAGGTGGTGGGGTTGGGGGGACGCGGGGAGAAAAAATGTAAGGATTTACCGTAATATATGATTATGCACAGTACATACACACTAAATTAAAATATATATTTCATAATTCCTGTTTTCATTTCTGCAGCTGTAAACGGAGACTGACAAATGAAGCGGACAAGCTACTCTCAACATCTTATGAAATATATTGTAATTCACTAAATTGTGCATAAATAAAAAGATTACGACAATATTTGAGTCTTTCGTGAGTGCGTTGTTGACTTTACTTGCTAGCTTCGTATTAACGCTCGGTTTAACTCGAGAGTACCTACAAAATACTAGGTAAACGAAAGTACAATGCAAAATGATGCCATTTAATAAGAAAACATTCAAGAGATTTCCAAGAAATCCAAAATCCATGCATTATTGAGATGAATGATGAATTTCTCCAGACTTTCACCACAGCACATTCCAGTTGACTTAAATTGAGATTGTTAACAAATATATAGCCTGTAGAACTGTAGAATAATCTTGTAGAGCCCAGAGGAAAAACTCAATTCCGAGAACTCTATCCTGAAATCCTGATTATGATTATCATTTATGACATGAGTCAAATCCAGAGAAGCGGAACGTGTGAGAATCGGGTGCCTGGGAGAAGAATGAAAGCCCCGGCATGTATCATTATTAAATAATACTACACAGAAAAGAGATGATATAATGCGACTAGGAAAGGCTTCAAGAAAGAGCTTGACAGTTTGGGATATTCAGCGTGGTGGTAGCGGTGTATAAACCATATTCGTAATATTTCATATTTTTTTACACTCCTCGGTGTGTAGTCTATGGTCAATTGGCCCTCGATGTAATCTCAGCGTCGCTCAAATTTCAACCTACCAACGCTTATGCATCCAATGTAATTGTATCAAAGCTTTTCACAGTTATAAAATGCTGACAAATCGTGAATTACTAAAACACTTGATTATTGCAGTACTCGCAGCGTTAAAATTAGCAAATAAATGTACGTGTAGCTACTGTAATGCTAGGTATATACTGAAATCACCATCAATTGTGATCAACACTTTGTTCCAAATATTAAATCTTTAAAAGCTTTAAATGCCCGGCGTAAATCACGTGGAATCTCTGAGACTGTATTATCATTATATTGTAATGTATTACAGAGGCCCAGCATTAGACTGCCTGATGCATGGACGGGTCGGAATGAGGAGGAGGAGTGTGTGTTTGTACTGCATAAGAAGATTATTTCCATATTATTTGCATCTGAATCTAAAAATTGTGGGTTCTGGAGTTGACTGTATGAAAGAGACATTTTTCGTATTTTCCAGGCGGAACTATGCTACAGTCAACTTAAGATTAGAATGCTAGAGTAAGTGTAGGCGTATCTGTGATAGGATTATTGTAAATAACTTGGAAATTCGGATTCTTCTGCAGATTTGAACATTGAACGCTATGTTAAATCTTACTGCAGATAAACATGAAAAATGTTTGTGCTCGAATATAAAAGCTTCACAAAAATTTATTGGAACTTAAACCTTGCACCAACTTTGCTAAAACTTTACTGTTAAATAGCTCTAGGCTGTTCAATGTACATCTTTGAGGCAGCAGCAAAACACGCACCATAAACCCATATAAAACCGTAACACAGAAAAAGGGGCGTTTTTTTGAGGTGACTCTTTTGAAACTTTTTATTTTGTCCTCTTTTGCTCTGTACACTGTTACAGCATGATAAATCGTCTTCCAGATTTTGTTAGAGTTTTAAATTATATATTTTCTTTTCCCAAGAAGGCTGTACCCAACAGTCCTACCGTCAATCAAAAGGAGAAAGCTTCTCTCTATCCCCAAACCCAAACCACATAACACACACCGAGTCGACCACATATTTACGATTCTAAGTAAAATAAATTATGACGTCAGAAAGAACGGAGCGTCTCCAAATAATATTAATAATACTTAAGGCATCTTTCCTACATAGGACTCCGTTTATATACTCACTTATTTGGTTCATTCATAATACACCCAACTCCCCTCAATTTCAATTTGTGTTGACTCTGTCTAGGCTTTCCATTAGCAAACAAGGAAGGACTGCACTCAAGAAGGCTAGTCAGACGTCAGAATGACAAATTGTCACATCTTATCTCGGTCCAAGTCATTTTTCTTTTATGGTAATCATTTTTAGAAAATGCAATGTTACGACTGGATATGATACGACGCGGAATTATACGCTGCCAGCTTATTACGCTGATGCGAATGATATGATACGTATCATGATGAATAGGGACTACGGATTTTTTAAACCTGAAGGTCTACAGGGATGACCTCTGCCTCTGTCCGTCAATGTCGCCGATTTTCTTAAAGAATTCTTAAACAGAGGGTAGCAAAAAAATTGCGCGAAATATATATTCGCAATGGTTACATGTCCTTTTGCTTTGCTTTTTTCGCCCCCAGTTTTTTCACCTCGCGGTGTTTCCGCCTCGGGTTTTGCGCCTTGTGACCGGTTCTCCTAGTAAAATCCTTGCCTTCGTAAGTACGCAGTATTGCTGGATCAGGCAATATAACTAAGGTTAACGTGTAATAAATAATATCACCGCGCGTCTAAAAACCTAACCTAACCTAATATCAAACAATTTAACCATTACATTATAAATGAATAGCGCGCGCATCTGTATCAGCGTTGAGATGCCGAGACGAAAAGTGGAAAGGTGAAAAGACCGGATGCGAAAATGAAAAGACAAAACGACCGCACACGATTCGCAATACTATTAGCGCTTTCTTTACTTTGCGTCACTTAGCAATATGTCGCACTCCGTACAGTGAATTAGTACACGTTTTTCCTGCACTCCGGTGCAGCGGTTACTTGGCTATGCCAAGAAATACGATATATTCTAATTACGATCCTAATTTATGTAACGAAGAAAAGTCAGAGCAAAAACAAATCCAAAAGTTCGTTATTCCCCATTTATTTTAGTGACAAGACAAAGTAACTATAGGTAGCTACTGAATATTGAACTAGGTTTTGGCCTGGATGAAACCTTGCTAGCTTGAAAGTGAAAGTAGGTTGGCGGATAGTATTGCGGGGCCAGACTGAAACATCTCTTTTGTTTGTTGAGTACAGAAGAAAATGTTATTATTTACATAATAATTAAAAGTAATGAGATTCCATGAATGCATTAGTTAGTCTAGGAGGAAAGGAGAGATTTAGTCAAACTAAGGAGCTGCGGAGACTGAACTTTTGGGTTACGCTCTCTGCTTCTATACCCTAATCTTATTCATTATTCATTGAACTTTTTTTTCTGCATGGAAATAATGAACGGAGAAAGAAAACGCAAATATTTTTGTTTTGAAACTTGAGATTCACAGTTAATTCTGGTGCGTTCTTTAATAACACTAAGTAGGGACTGTTCGGAATTTCCATGTTACAGCTCCTATATCAAGGATGTAATTTAATGGCACCAACAAAAATGCTGAAACTTGCCGCCAAAAATGCTTAAACTTCCAATTTGCACAAATTCGGCGAAAAATAAGCTTAAAAACGCTGGCGCTTGTCCTAAACTAACCTAACCTAATCAAACTTATGCAGAAATTAGAGTTGCCGAAAATAGTATTGTCAGAGTATGATTGGCGGCAAGTTTCAGCATTTTAGTGGCTCGTTTAAAAATAAGCCTTATATCAACACCACAAGAAAATATTACCAGGTAGGTACTCATTAAACGTTGTTATTTAAGTGATACTTGTATGTAAAAATAGTGTCTACCGTCTGTATGTCGACATTTATCCTTAAGAATAAAATACTCGTAATAAAATCGTTGCGCGATAAAAACTGTATGAAAATCATATTTTTTCAAATTTGGTCAAAGCCAACACAGGCTGATGTGAAGCAGGTTTTCTTATTGAAAATACTGGCTTATTTGTTATTTTGCAGCAAACGGCAAACTTTCTCCATGGTGTACGCAAAGCCACGCAGAGACAGAGCGCGTAACCAAACTATAAGTATGTATTTATCGGATTATGCCAAACCGCGAAACCCACATTAGAAACTTGAACATGTACTTCGAATTTGAAGTATGGCCTAAAATTTGCACTTCAAATCAGCTGTTTTCTGCAGAAACCTCTTCGGCGTGCTTTGCTTGTACTCAACCAGCATACACAATGTTGCGGGTTGCGGAGTATAATTGTATGTGCATGAATTTTCAGGAATTACTACCCACTCTAAGTCAAAAATTACGTAACTCTAGGACTATACGTCAAGTTCACTTACCCAACGGTATTTTCTCGGCAGATTCTGTTTGCTGCGTAACGAGAAGGCAGAGCAATGCGTGAAAGGCTACAGTTCGGAACCAGTTACAATGTCTACTCGTCTGACACTTTCTCCCCATTGTTATTCACCTATTGTCTTCACAAAAACAGTCAAGAACAATAGTAACCCAGTTTGGGAAGTTCGTTTTATCTCAAATATAGTCAATTTCTATTACACAAATTTCTACACAAAAAGTGTCTATGGCTACAACGCAGAACTCAGGCTTGACTGAGCACGAAGAAGCTAATGAAGACAGTAGAGATAGATGGCTATTACACTTGAATACACAGAAGAAGAGAGAAAGCTCCTGCAACAGGTATATGCTCGGAAATTGGTTGAAAAGTTGAATGGAATGCGTCTCCGATCTTTGCTTTTAACACAGTTTTCCTTTACCAATTAATTTGACTGTTTCAGGGACTGCGGAAAGTTTTTTTTTGTCTGGCCACGCCGGAAGTTGTCCCTGTCGAGAAGTTGACTCGTGGTTGGGGTTCGTGGTGTTTTGGTGCTTGTAGTACAAGGGTCTCCGTGGATGGCTGCATCTCGGACGGCTCGTGCCGGAGAACTAAATACAATTTCGAGCTTTCACTCCGTTCTTACCAGTAGCCAAGCCAAGCCAGTGGAAGGGAAGAAGAGGAAAGAGAGTTTTCTTCAGCACGACGCGTGTCATATGCCACTTTCACCCAAAATACCAAAACCTAGTCGAGCCAACTAAAGGCATCAATGTACTCTGAGTGTACGGGATTGGAATATGCATATGGAGTTACATTTTCAGTCAAATGTGTGTTTCTCTCGATTCATGTTTCTGAACATTAGAAAACATTCAATCGTAAATGTTGCGGAATGGAAGTCTGAATAAAAGAGTTTATTTTGTAAATAAACTTGGAGCACAAAGCATAGCTGCAACCAAGGTTTTTCGACGGATTTTACGGAAATTGCCCTTACAGGTTAGGTGATACTTAGGTAAACAATTTAAAAAAATCCGTTTCGTTTTGACCAGTAAAAGTAAACAAACAAATTGAAATAAAATAATTTTGTTGAAGAACTAATTTACCAAACACTAAATACTGAATTAAATTAATTTGAAAACTCGAATAAAATATATATTCGTGCAACAACTTAATTAACGATGTTATGGCATTATGTAAAATTCGAGTCTGTGGATGCGTCTGTGGATGCACCCCTGCATCCAAAGGAAAAATGAAAGTTTACTTAAGTATCGGGCAACCTAATTAAAAAAAACGCGCTGTTCCCGTCGAAAAACCTTGGCTGCAACTTCGCTTCATATATAAAATTAACAGCATTTTCGTCTTAAATTGACAGACGTGAAGAGTCGCATTATGCAGCAACGATCAGCTAACGTTGTCATGATATCATATAGGCTAACGAGGCGAATCAATTTATCTTCTACTTTGTTTGAGCTGATTTTTGAAAATATTTTTTGAAAATTGGAATTATGCTCCAAAAATATTAATGCATTTAATTTTAGATGAAAATGTCAAGAATCATTATGACATTGAACCAATTTACATTATTTATTTAGCATAATTACCTCATCAGTTTGGAGTTAGGATCATTCATCACCTATTTAATTTTGTAAAGCATGACTTTGTAAATCATAAATACCTTAGGTACAAATATTTTTAAAGAATGTCTTTTGCAAGTCCTACCCAGAGCCCGAGGGGCAGTGCAGATAGTGGGCGCGCAACGAGGGCTCCGAGGCGAGGGTCCAAAATTGAGGTGGAAATTGAGGAAAATCCAGGGTTGTATCGGGGTGCAATTCATGACACGGATAGATGGAACCCACTTCCGGAACATCTTCAACCCACGGAGTCAATACACCTTCCGCGTCATCGGTAAGGGTCAACGAATATCAGACAACACGGCCCAAACGTATAAGCCCAACCTGACCTCACCAAATTTTTTACAGCGAAAAAAGATTCGTTCCTCTGTCCATGAAATTGAGCCTTATGATATGCAAGAATATGAAGCAAGTATGGCGGAAGAAATCCTTGCTAATTGTGGAGCTTCTCATACCAAACATCTTTGTTGCCATATTGAGCATTTATATGTCAACCAAGGAGCTTGATCAGAATCCGGATCCTATAATGTACAAACCCTTTGCATTAGAACCTGTGCTTCTTAACGTATGGTTAGTCGATGCATATATGTATCCTAATCCGCGCAGTATTGGCTTGACTGATAGAGTAAATAATTAATACTGTGCATATTAATTCTGAATAGTTCCAGGATTCTA
This sequence comes from Ceratophysella denticulata, assembly GCA_034694925.1. Lineage (NCBI taxonomy): Eukaryota > Metazoa > Arthropoda > Collembola > Poduromorpha > Hypogastruridae > Ceratophysella > Ceratophysella denticulata. Next base: position 1,534 of record JAQFYT010002051.1, on the reverse strand, counting down.
ATTTCTCCAAAATGTGATTTTACCACAGAGGTTGTTAATGGACTTCTGTTACAGCAAAAGCATTACTACAAACTACTCAACACTACTTCCTATCAATGTGGGTTTAGCGTAGGAATATATTCCAACAAATTAATTATCTACACAAAAAGTAATACTTGTATATATGACGATATAATAGTTGAAACGTCAGATCAGGATATCCCATTAGCTGACCTGGAGAGCGGAACTATTTGTGCCAATATTCACTTTAAGACAAAAAAGAATAATCTCTGCAAATCGAAATCATTTGCATTTCCTGAGAATATCCAGGTATGTGGCCACAAAATAAATGCCAGTTGTGAATTGATGACCAAAATAATTAAATACGATTTTATTTTCATTTAAAATTTTAGTATGAAATTCGACTTCCGGCCGTACAGCATAGGGAAAGTGACGACGAGCGTCCTGCATCTAGGCAAACGAACTCCCTTTGGCAAACCAATAGCATACGATCAGCTCGCCTTCGGGTGGGGCCAAGAAATCGAAACGACAAATATGGTGGCTCACCAGGTAAATAAATACAAAATTACAATTATAAACATTTTTAATTCAATTTAATCGCATTCGGCCTCGTTCAATCGTTTTTTTAGGTTACTACTCGGAAGGTTTCTTATTTATACAAAGATCAATTGATTATCTTCTATTGGAGATGATGTTTGCCAAAGAAAGGGCCACTAAAAACTTGGATTTTGACCTACCAATCAGATACAAAGCAATAGATAAAGTACAACCAATGCTTCAGCGATTTCCACATCCTCCTTTCCAGCATGCTAACTTTGTTCAAGTTATCACGGAGCAATTAGCCACATGTCTTGTACTAGCCTATATGCCGATTTTTGTTTTTAATACTTGGTTATTGGTCAAGGAACGGCAGGCAGGTGCCAAAGTAAGTGACACGGTGATTATGTAATCCGAAGTATCCAACAAACTGACAATATATTTACCCCGAATTACTTTGTCTAGGGTCATTTATCGTACTACAATATTAGTCCTTGGCACTGTTGGTTCACATGGATTTTGTATAAAATGATATTCTACTCTTTGGCTCTTGTTCCGATCGTTACGATGTTGATGGTAAGGAACACTGGATATGGTTACGGTTCGGATATAATCTTGGTTCTGTTATAACCGAACCGGTTCGTATAAAATATTGTATACTGTTTTTGCCAACTAAACACCATTACCTAGTCAAGCTAATCTGAATTCGATAATTATGGAAGCTGGACCAACATTTAGCGTTCTTTCTAATGGTGCACACGTTAACAATACTAAACTGCTGCAGCTTTGTCAAATTACCCATTAAATGGAAACGCTCTAAGACGCGTCAGAGTCATTTGACATTTTCAGAAGGAAAAAATACCAGCGCTAAATTCCGGTTCAGGTTCAGATCCAATAATTATAAATTTTGAATTTGCTTGATTAGTGGTACTTAATCGGCGAAAACCGTATACAATATTATATACGAACCGGTTCGGTTATAACAGAACCAAGATTA
>JAQFYT010002050.1:0-14029 GCA_034694925.1 Ceratophysella denticulata | reverse complement strand
AGTCAGGGCCCGGCCCCTTCGGGGCCCGGCCCTGGCTTCACGAGCCATCTGAAGCCGCCCTTGTTTAGTCCCTGCCTCAACCGCACATCGAAATCAGCCGGTGCCGCAGCTCAATTCCGTGAGTTCGACAAGCGTTGAAATACTTGGGTGTTGCTGGTATCATCGACCAGGTCTGCTCCTTAGGAGTCGTGACCATGGGTCGCTTTGGTCAAAAAGCTTTCGCCCTTGTGAATGATTTCGGTGGGCGGTTACAGGTGAGCCACATTCTCAATTTTTTCTAGTTCAAAGTATTACCGTTAGTAATGCAATCCAGAGCGGTAGCTAGCGCTTTATTCCGAATTATAACAAACTAAACGAAATGTATATTCTATAATTTATACTAAATATGTTAAACGATACGTTCTTAAGCCTGAATAAAGGGTTGTATATAGCTAGGTTAGGTTAGCACGGTTGATTATAGAATTTAGATATACGAATTTGCGAAGAAATAGCTGCACAAATTGTGGAGTCCTGTTTCAGAACACAACATGCGCCTCATAAAATTTTCAGCTAATGCGAGATTCGCGCATTTGATCGAGGGTACGAAGTATCTTACAGCTATTTAAATCTAAAACAGAACCTTAAAGGTATTTGACCCTTTGACGCTATTAAAATCTCGGAGAAAACTGGAGCTCGGTAGTAAAAAATATCCGTAAGGAAAAGTGTAGCTATATTAAAGCAATTTGTGATGCATTGATACGGTGGTTTGGTTTCGTTTGACTCTATACAGAACTGAGACCATAACAAAGGGAGTTTTGATTATAGAGGAGCGTCCTTAAACCACACATTCCGTGTGCCGTGTGTAGTTAGTTACCTGTAATTGACGGAAAAGGGAGAGGTAGACGGACTCCTGGCCGTGTGTCATCTCTCACATTCACTTTTACTTACATCTTGGATCAAACGGAAGATTTTTTAGACCCGAAGGGCCATATGTTCTAATAATCCGTGCAGAATTTTTCGCCATTCCGTGCTGGCACTAACTGCAAAATGAATCAGATTCGTTGTGCACTGATAGCAGGTTATATGATCAAGCGCAGCGCTTTGTTTTTCAAAATGTACTTAACCAATAATGCCATGCAACGTCAATCGTAGACTCTACTGGTCCCAAGCTGCCGTCAAGCTGGTTTTTATTTTTGCCTTTGCACAGGGTACATCGCATCTTCATTTATTGAAGAATTAGCTCCATGCATGCAGTATTCGTATTACCATTAAGTTTGACTTAAGATTAGCCGTCCACAGTGGCTCATCTTCAAGAAGATGCTGCCATTTATCGTCATTAGAAATACGGAATATGTCCCCACCTCCCCGTCGTCTATATAAATACGTGGACAGGGAAATGCCTCGGCTTCATTTGCATTGTATCTTGTATTCCTTCTTCTTTCACTTTATCTTTTCGAAATTACGATCGTATTTTTGAATATTTTAATTTTAAAATTTTAAAGAAACTGTGTGCTCACAACCTCAAAATTCGGATGGACCTCTGACCTGTGACAATTACTTATTTCCCGGCATTTCTTCTACTTTTCTGTAATATTCGTATTCTTAGTGGAATTATGGCCAAATCTCAGTTTTTCTTCATTGTCATCTGTGTATCTGTAGTTAGTGTAAGTTTTGCGGGACGACAGCGGTACAATCCGCACGTGACGCTTATTTCCGCCGGGTCTCAGCAAATTCCTAAGGTTGGTCAAAGTTTATTTCGGTTATTTATTGAATTTTTTGTGTGATTTTTCAATGAAAATGTCAATTCGTAAACTTTATTTCCAAATAAGTTAGTTTAGTCTAGGTTATATTTAACTTTTGTCGACTTCCTGTGTAGGAATACATATAAATATCAACCTTCGACCGAACCTAATCTATCATACTTGATATCTCATTTTAAAAATGTTTGCGAAATAAATTAATCGGCTGTGATATGCTGTAGGTATTCGCAATCAGCCAAAATCAAAATTAATTCCAAAAAATGCCTAAATCCAAACGAACTGAGGAATCAGCGCTAACCTATTCGGCGTCCTCATATTTACAAACAATAATTAATTACACAACCAAGTCACATTTAATTAATGCACAGAGCAGGAGCATATCCCAAAACTAGCAAGAGAAGCCATGGCAACCATGGCCCGTCGCGTTGCCGCGTAATGTTGTCAACAACCGTACGCAAGCGCTCGCCCACAGAGTGGTAGTTCCTAGTAATGTTTCAAAAGCCGCCCTTTCACCTACACGTGTGTTACTGTTGGCATGTCAACGTGCCGGTGTGCACTACAGTTTTGATAGACTTGTTTACAGGGCCACAGTTTGTTTACTTCTTGAAAATATCAAAAAGTTTGAATTGCGCAACAAACAAATTCGAGAGAGTGCAAAAATTGGACTTTGAACCCGCCTCACACCGATACAGTGAGTTCGCAGATACATGCACGTCATTATATATAAAGATAGAATTTATTAACCCTGGTTTCCAGTAGCTTGGGACCTGATAGTACCGATTTAGCTGCCATTTGTAAGGCATTCATCAGAAATATCGGCATAGGACAAACAGCCGCAAGGGTCATCCCAGTAAACCCTTCTGGTCTCATATCATTAAGGAATATCCGGGAGATGTGTGGGCGGGTCAAGGAATTATTTATATTAATTATCATAATAATTACAATTTCGCTTAGTGAGGCGTGTAATTCGTGAATTATTTAATCTTCCTTGAATATAATTATAATTATTACGTGAGCATGTCAAAGTGAGGATGACAATGTTGACAATAGCCAAACAAAACAAATGGGAAGCTGCATTATGCTTGCGAGTATTAGACTGGGTTATTATTAGTTTTGATTGAGGAATAATAACGGCATAAATTACACTTTGACTGAACCTGACCTTCCCTTGAAACTTCAAACACAACGGACTCAATTATTCTCGCAGTTATTAAAGTACCAGATTACAAAAGCATGTCTTGTAGTAGTATCCAAATTACTAATTAACATGAAAAATGATACTACCTACAATATTTACAATACGGCAGATTGAATTAAATAATGAATAATTATTGTAGGTGAAAAGCGGAAACAATTTTTTTAAATTCGGAATTTATAGGCACACCTGAGCACACCTAATTATTGATCTTAGGAAATTCATAAGGTCGAAACATGCCAATAATGTACAGATCAACGTCGATTGAATATATTAAATTCACTTATTTTAAGTCGTGCTTAAGGGATGTACAGTTGCATCGTTCATTTTTTGACGGAAATATTCACACGTGCAAAGAAAAAATAGAACATGCAATGAAAAAAGACATTTGCAATAAATATAAAAAGTCTGTATGACAGTTAATTTGATTTTAGTCAGGTTAGGTTAGGTTAAAACGTTGATGGACGAGATTGGTCCATTCAACAGGTTAGGTTAGGTTTTTGAAATACCCACATGACCAAAAGCTCACCTAACTTTTGGAATTATAGACCAATTTTCCTGATTACAGCATTCCATTTATTATTGCAAGTCTTTTTTTTTTCATTGCAGATTCTATTTTTTCATTGCATCGAAAAATGCCACCCTTATCTAATTTGGTTGCATTACCTTTTGTTTCTTTGGTTCAGATCTAACAATAATAACTCACTGATAATTAGCCAGTATTTTAAGACTATTCTCAATTAATATTGACCCTATATGAATCATTAATTTTTCCAAAATCCGTACTTTTAATTTTTTTAATTACAGGTAACAGGCTATCAGTATCCAGTGCCGAGCCAAACGGCAGCGAGCAGTACGAGAGCCCAGACTCAACCCGCCCCCATATCTCCTCCGTCATCAATCGTAGAAAGACTTCCGGCCGCTTCAGCCCAGGAGCAGTCCGTTCAACAGGTGTGAAAATTCTCAAAGTTCTCAGTCTGAGTCTTAATTAAGTTTTTCGGCTATTTTATTTCTGAAATTAGAAACAAGATGCAGGTTTGCAGACTGCACTTGAAGATTTATCTGTTAAGACTATTCTCATTTATCGAAACTTGGCGGTTGGCATATCTCTTAATGCTAGGCATCGTAGTCTTAAACTCGCGTGGGCGTGTTTAGTTGCCATTTCCACATGCAGAGAAACTTGACCGACAATTTATTTTTGCTTGACCATGAGTAGGTACATGGCACTCAACCTGAAGGAAAATCGCCGTGATGTGTGATCTACGTCCATTATTTTCAATTCTGGAGCTGAGACTTTTTCTCGTTATCTCTAAATAAGACGTTTCTGCAATATTTACTTTATTCGGCCTTTTTCCAAGAACGCAAAAAGAAAGCCACATTCACATTTTACTTTACTACGAAATAGGAAACGAGCTACACTGGGACTAGACTATACATTCGACGCCTTTGGCTACTACAAATACTACACATGCTTCGGTCTACTTGAAGACTAGTATAACTACGCCTAGGTATTTCATTTTGAAGTGAACAGATTATTGTCATTGACTGTCGTCGCAGGACTTTATTGTGTTGACCCTGACGTTTCGGGTCATTGGTCATTGAGCTTCCTTCCTGGAACCAGCCATTTATTTCGTAGAATTGGAGCACTACTGATGCAATAGAATCTTGCTAAATCGTACAACTTAAAGATAGATTGAAAGACCCAGAGATGCATCGCATTACAATATGGCGTAGTTTATCGATTGACGAATTCAAGCTCACAGCGTTTTTGCCTGAAACATTCCTGCTGGGAATTACAGTCTGGAATTCAACGGGGTATTAATAATCCTTTAGAACAACAACAGAAGATCAACGTCTCGATAGTGAAAAGTTTTCTAATAATCCAGCAGTACATACCGTAATTCTCATCGACATTCTCTTGTTTACGATTACCTGAACCAGACCATAGGAGAAAGCTTGATACTTTGTAGATCGAATATTGCACTTAACCATAGACTGGGACTTTTTTAACGAGAATTTCTTAATTACTTTTTTTTTGGAAAATCGTAGCATCTGAGACTGGGAAGCCCATCGGGCCTTATTAGGCCTGGACTAAAGGGCAGTTCAAGAGTCTTCAGTAGTTATACGGTATTTTTTGCGTACCGGAAGAAATTCCAGGTTAAAATTCAAATCCCGAGTTTTGGAGAACATCCCGAAAAAAAAATTCAAAAATGCATTAAAGTAGCCTCCATAAATCAAGCGTGCCCGTGACTTCAGTGAATAATGAAAATATATTACACAATATACAACTCCTCTGCGGCTTATTTGTTGAAAGAGCACGTGTAAAAGGCCTGAAACTTCCTTTGGTGAAACTAATAGAAAGTAACTCAAGTGTAAATGGACAGGACAGTCTAGGACCCACGCCATTTGTCTTTACCTAATACTTACGTACTAGAAAATCTACAAAATACCCTGAATACGTAGTTGAATGCTCAGAGTTTCTCTAAGTTATCCCGTCCATGCTTGGTCAATTCGAACTCGGATATTTTAACATTTGTTCTGTCATGGATTACACAAGATTCCAAGGACTGTTACGCAGTATAATAACTAACTTACGGTCGTAAAATGTATGTTGTAAGGCAGGCTGGTATTTAGTGAAACTGGGACAAACTCTGACACTACGAGAGCTGTTTTGACTCGAGTCTAAGAACCCATTATCCATTAAGATTACTAGAAAATAAAATATTGGACAGAGACAACGCCTGGTGCTCGGTCAAACTTTCTGTATCTTTTCTCGAGCAAAAGTTTTGTAAGGCCCGATAAGGCGGAACACCCGGGTTTTCCTTTGTGTAGCCTTAGCCTTGCTTGAGAAAGACGCATTACTAGTTTCTACTTAAGGCAGATGTGTACGACGCGACAATTCGTCGCAGCGAAAGTTGCAATTCTAGGGCTAATTTGTGGATAATTACCTACATTAAGAGCTTGTAGTTAAATACTTTATTTCTTTGGTTCATTTTAAATACGAAACCTAAACCCAAGTGACCCGTTTGGTCTGAACCATTCGGATTTCACAAAAGTAGTAGGTACCTATCATTCTCCCAAATTCTTGGATCTTATTTTTGGCGTTGTTTTCCTCCTAATACGTGTACAATTACGTCTGAAAGACATTCGATCCGTCAGTTTGTCGTTTGTAGTATTTATTGTATTGTAATTCTTTGACAATTCTTTAGCGTTTGAACTTCTTAACTCGTGTGTGTGTTTACTACGATGTAGGACGCGCATTGTGACTGAAGTCTACTTACGTACGTACAAGACTTCAATTGCATTGCATACCTTTGCGTAGTTACGTCTTACGTCTGTCTACCCGTGTGACGCTATTTACGAGATTTATAAATATCCAGACGTGTTCTGTCAGTATTTCTAGATATTTTTGCGTTTTACAAATATTTAGAAGTTTGCCTCCAGCAGCGTCTAGTCTATATTTAGACAATGTGAAAAATCAATTGTGCAATGTGCGTTTATGAACTATAAATAAAATTCACAGGCCGTTCCGTATTTTAGCTAAATTCAATTCAAAAAAATATAATAAAAACTAAAAATAAAATTAGTCATTGACGTCCTCTTAACCTTCGTAACCTCATCTAACTTCATATAACCCATGCATTGGTGATAGTGGCTCCCTCGCCTCAGCTCGCTCGCCAGAGGACAGCTCGCCACCAACACGGCCATGGCGAGAATTGGTACTGAATGCATATAACCTAAATTAGGATAGGTTTACATAACTAGTTTAAAAATACTCGGTTTACATAAATGATGACTTTATACAATTTAAAACTAAACATATTTTTCAAAGACTAGCTAAAGATCAAGTATAATTGGCAAAACTTATAAGCCCGTTCGCGTGCTGAAGTTGCGACTTGCGACGTTGGTGACAACGACCTCCAATGAAAATGTAAATCTTATGTATTACAGATTACAATCTACTGAATTAAATTGATATGAACGAAATAACACTCACTTTCAGAGTTTTTTTAAAGCCTACACAAATTTGTCCTCTAATTTTACGACACCGTTTTCAGTCAGTAATTGTAATAATTGTTCTTAACAAAAATTAGCTTGTAATTTTTCTAAAGGCAGATGAGCGTCGTTAGCCATTTCATTGTTACGACGGTTTTTTTAAAGCTAAAACTTTTAATTTTAATTCCTAATTCCTACTAAGCTAAATACCAGGTCATTACCCAGTGGAAGCACACATCTTGCTTAATTGTTCAAAAATTGTAATCCATGTACACATGGATGTCGTACGATTAAAGTTTATGATTATTTTTATTACCATCTCCGTAAGGGGTACCTTCGGAAAAAAGTAAAAACTATTCATTAACATGAAATTGAAATTGAGCTAAACTGTGTACGTCCGTATGTGAATTTCGTATGTAGCTTTGGTACAATTGTAATGTAACTTTAATTGACCCATACATGCATGTAGTTACTCCTTCATTACACATTTCTATTCAAATCTCAAAACTCAAAAAAACATTAGCTGGATGAAATCATTTCACAGAATTCCTTGTTTTAATTGACCGATTTTAAAAGATGTATGACCGCCATTGCGGGTGTAATTAAACGCTTACACTTTCTTGAGCGTTTCGTTTTCTATTTAATTCATGGCTGAGCTTAAGGCTATCCGCAGGGGTAATAATCAGACGTTTACGGTATTTATTTGTGGATAGATGGTCAAGTTCATATTCATATAGCGCTATTTATTCTTCATAGACAACCTTCTTTTCAATTTCAAGCTGCGGAGTCCATTGAATATGATAATCATCGTTTCATCTTCCTACCTAATTACGCTCCATGCTTTAATCCGTGGCAGACCACGCTCAAAGATACGCTCGGATAATTGTTTGTGCCTAATTACGGTATACAGGCAACAGCAAAAAATAGTAAAAGTTGCATTTAAAATACTACGGCTACGGTACGGCTTTTCTCTGGCAAAAAAGAAATCGTGTTTTAAAATTTCAAGGCCCAAACTGAAACACACTGAGTTTATTAATTTGAATGTAGGTAAACGCTGTAAACTTCTTCTACAGTATAGTCTAGCCATGCTGATCTCTGAAATTCACCGGTTTCAGGTATCCATGACCCCGTCAATTGAAACGAGTGAAGCGAGGAATGACGACTCGACCATTATCCCGGCCGAACTTACCACGACCCCCGTGACCCCCTCCACCGCGGCAGAAGTAGCCGTCGTGGCTCCACGCGCTAATGTAGATGACCTTGTTCACCCTGCTCATGATGAACATCATTCCGCTCAAATTGATGCTATTGATGTGGCTTGCGGGTAATGCCAATAAATGCAAAATGTATTATTATATTTCTCAATTAAAATTTACCGAGTTGAGCTTGAATATTTACCTACAGGAAAGAGCGAATGACGGTTCGAGTCACTTTTGATTCAGTTTTCAACGGTATCATATATGCCAAGGTAAGCAAAGCTGTAAAGCTGGATTTTGCATGTGCACAGGTGGTTCAGGAGTTTCACTTTATTGACCGTGACCCAGATTCAGACGTTTTTCTTTCCGTGACTTTCCGAATTAATAATTATAATTAATCAGAGCATATGAGGGTATATTGTCAGCAATCAATCAAACAGCAGCGGGAGCTATCATTAATAGTATGGTGTCAATGTCCTGGTGTGTCTTGCCGAGACGAAGCTAATTAAGCACGTTGAATGATGATGTGAGATCGGGTAGAATAATTAATCGTTTTATTTTCGCGTTATTTCTGGCCCCCTTATACTTTAAACTTATGCCAGATAAAAACCACTTAAATTCTCAATTCTAGGGCCACTACAGTGACCCAAACTGCCGGTTCGTGACAGCCGACTCAGAGCTCAAAATGTACCAATTTGACTTAACCACTGGTCAGTGCGGAGTATCCTTCATTGACGCCGGACTCACAGACGGAGGTCAGGCCTACGTCGAAGGCCTACTCGTTATCATAGTTGAACCTGGCGTACAAGAAGCCTGGGATGCGGCCCGTAAAATCCGGTGCCTCTGGGAAGGTAACCTCGAGCAGACCGTGACCTTTCCGCTCAGTGTCAACATGCTCGAGCAAAAGCTACTGACATTTAGCGGGGATACTGCCACAGTAGCACTCGAGATACAGGTTAGAACAAAATCTCTTTGTATTTTTATTATTTAAGGCTATTTTCCATTTTAAATTTTGACGCTATCTTGGCATAATTATATGGTCCATAGTGTGTCTAATGCAGCGTTGCCCTTTAGTATAAAAAGAAACCGTTTTATATTGATTCAGCTCTAGAACGTTGAATGTGCAGTAGTGACGCAAAGGTCTGAGACACTTGTCCCGTGTGTGAGGCATCTTATTTATTCGGGGATTTGGTACGAAAAAGCAGTTTCTTTCTTGTCGTTCCATGTCCCAAGGTCCATATTCCCATCCACTCTTAGTTAGTAATGGCTTTAAAATCCCTCTGTCTGAAAACAATTTCCGCTCAATCTCAACTGGGGAATAGGCTCATGGGCTCAGTTTTTAATGTACTGGAAAGAAACGGAAAAATAAATATTTATAAATAACACAATTTTCAGTTTCACACGACACACACGAGTCACACAGTTCAATCTTTTACACAGTCAGTCAGTACTTTATTAGACATGGTCATTGTGCTACACGTGGATTTGAACAAAAAAAGTAATTTCATGGCCATTCGTCTTGGACAATACGAACTACATACCAGGGTGTATAATTTTACAAATATCACTGCTGTAGTTGGTTGGATTAAAGACTTAATTTGATTTTATCAAGTAAATTTTACCGAGGAAAAGTCCTTGAACGTATTTCTCCGCGTCGTTTGGCATACTATAATACCGACCCAGAATGTAGCGTAGAGGGTAGATAATGGAATTTAAAATTTCGGCATGAGTGACAGTGAAATCACTTTCGCTCTTTAAGGGTTTCCATTGATGAGGTTCCCTTTCTGACTACACGGGAACACTATGGCAGATTTAACATGTTACACACGGCGACACGGGTTTCATTCATTCTTTCTCCGTTCCAGAAATAGAATTTCACGGTTTCAGAATGGGAAGGCAATGTCACTTTCAAATATTATATAGTCCATAGTTTCGGGATTTTACAAAGACGAGGCAGTATGCTTCCTTTGTGGGGCCGAGACAGTGATATATTAATAGAATAACGATACTTCAGTCTCCAATCTAAAGGCTGAAGGTTGACTACCTGTTCTAAAAGGTCAGACGTTGGATTTGGATTTAAATGGGGAATTGGGACCTATTTATAGCCTTGTTTCAAGTTTCGATTTTTTTTCCTGGTTTTGATGGGGCTATTTTCAGTCTTCCGCAGGTTCCTAATTTAGATTTCGTGCTGTATGTAATATACTTTATGAGCTATAAATATGAAGCGGTACAAAAGTCCATATTGAACTAGGTTTAGTTACTTTAGGTTTAAAAATTATGGCGAATCGCTTAGTGTCGACGGAGGTCTAGTATTCCAAAAATAGATTCATCCATCTTATCTTAGTAAATGACTGACTATTAACATGTGTGCATATGCCAGCTCTAAATTCATCCGCAGCTTAGTTTAGTTTATGCAACTTCCATTTAGCTTTTCTAATCCCATTGACTGACTGACTGACTGACTGACTGACATGCGGAGGCGTGACAGGAGAAAGCCTGAACCGTGACCGTAGTCTCCTCGAAATTTTCAGGCTTCGGCCCATTGTCAGACGACCGGACAGTAGGACAGTGGCTAGCCAAGCTCAATAATAGGATTTGACGGTAGCGAGCTAAGCTATGTACTCTATGTGTAGGTACAATATAAGCTTGGTTACTGCGTGCATCCGTACAGGAAACCGGTGAAACTGATGAGTAAGGTATGATTTCAATTCAATTTGTATGTGACAATGTGAGAGACTACGTTGTTGTGTGGGCAGACTCATCTTGATAAATTCGCTGATTGAGGACGTTTTTTGTATTAGCTTTCACTTTCATTTATAGAAACTTAGCTGTCATTTGCATATGTACGTTGTCCAATTTTGAGTTTTTGGTTTTCCAGCTTTTATTTGGGTTTTTAGCAACTTGTACAGTTGTCCCATTTTACGTTGGATTTCCAAAAAGAATTATTAAAAAATTTGATTGAATTTGGTGTATGTTTGTATGTATATTTTGCGTACACGCTTGAATTTTTTAATTACAAAATTCTTGCGGATCTAAATCGTATGTAAATAGTACACAATAGAAAGATGGCATTCAAACTGGGGCGTGTCTTTCATTATCCGCACATTGTCATTATCGATATTTTTGGGCATGTCAGATTCAATATTCAATATAGGTACTGTCATTATTCCTTTAGCGCATCAATTGTGATCCGTTGGTATTGGGATTGTACATTATGATGATGATAGTCAGTTTCTCTTGACAATGACAATTGAATTAAAAGAAATATATGTAACAGTAGGCAATCCAGGGAGCACATATCTTTTTCCGAACCTAATTATGGTATTACTATATAGCTCTGAGTTTTGGGTCTATAAGAGCGCATGCAATCACGGATGGCCTAATTTAATAGTACGGAATTAGAATGGGTCAAATCATTGGACATTAAATTAAGTCGGTGCTAGTTATAACTTTCGTGATATTTTCGAATACTTAATTCTGTACTTTGTTGGCGTGTTTTTGGCAACTGATTCGAGGACAATTCGTCAGTTATATTTCTGTAACTTTGCTTCAGACTATTCACGTGTACATTAGGGTAATAAAATTATCCAATATTTCGGCTACCGTCCAAAATACAATACCTATCTACTCTTCACTGTTTTGCTGTATCACTGTCATTTCAGCCTCAGTCTATCAAAGACGTTCAATGACTGTGTTACGGATTACAGCTAATACGCTTCTTCAGGCTATTGTGCTAATTGTATAATGCCAACAAGCGAGAGTTATTAAATACAGACTCCTTTCAGACGACGAGGAAATAATTGTCGGTCGACTGGACTTCACTTTTAATTCTATTGAAATTCTTGTGCAGAAAGCTAATAAGAAAGTGAAAACACTCAGTTCAGCTCAGCAGTAGGACAGAAAGGATATTGTGTACAGAAATAGAATTTACATAATGAGAATGAACTTCAGTAGATAATTATGATTATGCTTATGATATGCTGAATATTACCATATACATGTATACAAACACAGTTTTGTACCTGATCATCTCCTGCTAATTAGGAGAAATCACACGTTTTGTCTGATCTATCGACCGGAATTATAGTACAGTAATTAGCAAAACAATGCAAGAAGTAGGTATATGGGGTTGTTTTGAATGCGTAAATTTAAATATACAGGGGATCACATACGGTTTTCTTAATACGACCCAAGACTATGGCTTGGTTAGATATGAAAACGTATGTGAACACGGGTCCTGGTCGCATCCTATATCAATACCTTGAATTTCCTGTCATTGTGAAAGAACTCAGGGAAATCCTTTTAATTGGCAATTTGATGACAATCATTCAGTAAGCTCTCTAAATACGCGCGACCTTTACTCGGGAGTTCATAACACTGTGAAATATATTGAAGTGAAGTTATTGTTCAATTCACACCTACACACTGACACTGCACACTGCCTACAAAACTTTCTCCAGGTACCGAAAACAGTGCTTCCTATCTCAGAATCTTAGGTCGTATACCCCATAGGGCTTATTCGCAGTATTCCAAACGAAAGTGCAAAAACACTTTGATCCCCGCCTAACACACTATAGGCATATTTGTCATGCAGACTCTTCAAACTTTGTTGTAGAATTTTGAATACTTGATTACCCAAAGTTAAGTTCAACATTGGACTTTGAACCTTGTCTTATATTCAAAATTCAAATGAGACTACTGTAGGAAGTTTATTCTCGAAATCAGTTCATGGACATTTCGTTCGTCAAAGATTAAGATTATTCTCATATTTGAATCTTAGCGGTATTTCGTAATGTTAAGCTATATTTGATACTGTTAAATGAGTAAAATAATTAAAAAAGGTCTAACATCTAAAACATGTATATTTCGGAATAACGCTTATTCCAATAACATTAACGCCATATACAACTTCTCGTTTACGTTTATAAAATTGTCGTGTTCAGGAGATCAGTTTGTTCTTTCTGTTGGTTCTAATCTAATTCTGTAAATGGTAGGAAATTAGACGAAAGTTGAAAAAAATGCCTAAACAATAACCCAATTTGAATGATACATATAATCGTGGCAGGTTATTTTAGGTTAGGTATGTTATGATAAACGATAACGATCAAGAATCCGCCATAAGCCTTATTAAGTAAAGGAAAAGTCGACTCAGTCACAAATTAAAAGTTAATAAATCCGAGTCGAATTGTCTCACGTCAAAATGTGAAATTTTGCAGAAGTGGACGAACCTTACTAAAAGTCTACCTCATGCCCACCCTAGGCATAGTAGCTCATCACTTGAACTTTCTTCGGTGGAACCTGATCCTATGCCTATCACTTATTCATGAACTCTTGTGTGCGTCAGTGTCAGTAGATGGATTGGATTTGAATAATTGCACCTCTAAGAATTGCACAGATCCTACAATCATGCTAATTTGAAGGATATTCTATCTCCATGTTGTTTCATGTATAGGTAATTGTCTCAACAAGGTAAACCTGGAGAGCACTTGATTAATTATCACCTAGCCTTCACAAATACTCCCAGGTGAACCAAAGTTCGACGACCAAGGACATTTCATGGACAGGTTACAGGTATAATCAAATAATCTACGCATCTTGGATCCAGGATAATCTAAACTACCGTCATTCCCATATCAAATTCTGTTATTCAGGCGTCATCCCGCATCCGGTAACAATAGCTCCATTTATTTGTGAGATGAGATACATACTAAGATGTTTGATCAGCCGTCCTTTAAAAAAATAAATCAAAACATTTGAATTGAGAATCTTATATATATTTTCGTAGGATGTCGGATGTGCCTGTGAGCCTGTGTCCCTGTGAGCCTGTGTCCCTGTGAGCCGCGTGGTACGGTAAAACGTGGTTTTCAACAATCCGGGGATTGTACAACTCTAAAAGGTTCTCA
>JAQFYT010002049.1:0-14035 GCA_034694925.1 Ceratophysella denticulata | reverse complement strand
AATGCCGCAAGTATTTCACGAGTCCTCGTGCTTATCTATTCCTGACTTCAAGGTACGTTTGCAAGGTTATGCTTAGTTGCAAAAATTTTGATTATTTATTTATATTTCAATAGCAAACAACTAAATGGTAATAACTAACGTACTAACTGAAGTGTAATTGGTCTGTGGATGGGCATTCAAATTTACTTCAATTTTGGAAGAGCTTTTGCCTCAATGATACTCCAGGGAAGGGACAGCCCGTGGGAATATATCCACTCGGGAACTGGCTGGAAAATTAGATTACGCGCTGTTTGTGGCCGAAGTAATTCAGGATTAATTGTGTGTTATTTCGGATCAGAGTAGCTGCAGGGCAAATTAATTCCTGAAAGCGTCGGATTAGTTGCATGAGTAATCAATCAATGCCCGAGAACAAATTTTCAATTATATAATTCCTGAATTAGAGCAAATACCCCGTAGCTATTTCCATTATAGCGAATTAACGAACCTTAACCAACAATATGAATTTCAAAATATTCACAAGTTCAAATAACGATATGGACCATGTACGATTCATTCTGGAAAACTAGCATGGAAGGGTTCCGCCGGTAAAATATATATATATACAGATTAAGCCTCGTGCGACATCCTACACTATACGTGGAATCCACCAAGACACACGCAAGACGAGTCAACGCATATTCCACATTAAAGCGACAAGCCGACAAAATGATCGAAACGACAAACAAGAGGCCAAAAACTGCCAATGCTAGGGACACCGTTCTAGTTCCCATTTTGCTGACGACGACCGTGGTCGTGGAGAGCATCGGAATATTAAGGGTAAGGGTATATTAAGGGAAATTGTTGTATTAGAAGTCGCTGACGGGTTTTACAAGATTGGAACATTGCACGGTCGATTAGATTCGTCTTATACCCGTAATCAGTTTCAGGTGTGCTCCGAGAAATTCTTGGACAACTGATTGGTTCCAGATAGTGAACTTCCATTAAGAGAAGCTGCAATTAAGTTATCAGTCGGAACCAGACAAGACTTCCTCTAATTTTTGTTTCATAACACTCTTGTCATGAACTAGATTTGAATTTATGTCTTGAAACTGCAGTTTGGTATGTATGTAGTAAAAAGTTTATAACCATACCGGCTTTGTTATAACCGAACCGTGTTTACATACAAACCGTAACATATGTACTCCTTTGTTACTATAAAGTGAAGCCATTCAGACAAATGGACTCCCGATCCCGGTAATTGTATCCTGTCAACTGTCTGTCCTATAAATACCGAGTCGAGATCCAGGGTTAATTTATTTAGTGCTCTGCCCCAAGCAAAGTCCGGACCACAGGAGCAAATAGTAGACCAAAGCCACTGTACTGTCAGTTCATCTCTTCTTGGCTCCAGGCCTCCCGAGATTGCCACAACTGTGAACTATTCTCAAAAATTGAATTGACTCATCATCCTTTAATTAGTTCCGTAGTAGAGAGTCTGCGGAGTCAAAACAGAGACGTGCCTGATGTGGGAAAGAAGCTGCTAAGCGCATTACACGGACTCCAGTCATGGCATACCTATACCACCGCACCGCCACCATCGTGGCCCCTCATGACCAAGGTTGACATTGTCCTACACTGTTTTTATCGATATTTCACAACTCTGTCAATTTTTTTTTAAAGACTAGATAATACGAACCATGCCGTATATATGGCGTAGTATTACATCGGTAATCTACTATGCATATACCTTAATATAATTACATCAACATTGTGAATTCAGGACTTCAGTAGTGTATATTTGTAAAGTTAATCGTATTAACCTCATCGCTCAAAATACACCATAATCTTGTATACCTTATCCATGAGCAAATATACGCATTTCAAATCTTATACAGCAGAAACGTATTCAATTTATAATTAGTGTACTTTTTCGACATTTCGTTATAGTGCGTAAGGCGTTTCAAAGCATTTTGTCACATAAGGTTAACAAACTTCCCGATGCCGCAGAATGACGAGCGATGGTGCGAATGAAACCTTGCAATTAGTTCATTAGTGGTCTCATGGTGCAATAAGATTTTGACTATTGGTGCAAGAGATCACTGAAAATAGGGCAAAGTAGTCGAATTCCACACTTTGATGGTCTGAGTGGTTAAAAATTGACAGTTTCAAAGCGATTTTAATCGGGCCTGGTATTACCCAATATGGTTCACCCATTCACATTGGTAAATTTTCATACCCTTTAGCACATTGGTTCAAGAACTAAATGATCTGGTGGGGCTGAGAGCTGGGACTTTGCATAACTCCTTGCGTCGTACGGCACTCGATTATCTATGCACTGATGCGGGGTTCTGCTTTCGGCTGTTGGGACGATAAATGTCGCTAATTTACCTATTTTGAACTATAGAGCAGTGGTCGCATGTAGCAGTCAAAATATTATTGCACCATGAGTTCACGGCTGAACTGAAGATAAGTTTTAAATTATATTATCACATGCCATTCTACAATATCGAGAAACCTTACGTGGAAAAAGTTTCGAAATATCCTTGCTACCTATAAAGTTAGTAAGCCAGAACGGGTAGAGAGAGAGTGAGAAGTGAGAATATCAACCCTGTTCCACTGCCACTTTCATCCGCACAGCGAGCGAACGAGGAAAGCGGTGACTGCACTTGAGACTAATTGAGCTGTCCTCCGCAAACCAGCCTCAGACCAACCCCCTCGCTAACTCACATCGAAACTGAAGCGTCCAGAATATCGAAACTGAAGCGTCCTGAATAAGAGTATAAATAAGACCAAAGTGTCATGGAGCGGAAACCAGCTGGTATTATCATTTGGTAATGCCGATTCTTAATCTACACTAGTTTAAGTAAAGCTGGTAACTCTAATAGACACTCGAATAAAAGCTCAAATCAAATCAAATCAAATCAAATCAAGCATGATTTACTGTGTCATTTTTCATTTACGCACAGAAAGAAACATAGGAAACATAGAAACACAGGCCGATTGCATGGCTAGAATGCTAGTAATTTTACATCTAAAGTCGAAATCCTCATCGCCAACGTAGGTTTCACAAATGTCAATCAAAACCACAATATGTAGTTCCACAAAGTTGTAGCAGTGTCTACATAGGTATTTAAGACATAATGGATGTATAATATATGATTTGGGCTGGATCTAACATTAACTAAAATAGAATTGTGTACATTTCAAATAAATACTACGTCCTTATAGTACAAATGATGTTAGAAATAGAACTTGATTTAAATTATTTTTACAGTTCAAGACTACAACTGCATTATTAGGTACGTATTTCAATGTCTATGGTATTCGGTGTCATTGGACATTTCTTTCCATGGAGTGGTACATATGGGTACTCCTTACTTAAAAATTCCAGCATAGACTTTCCCTGGAACACAGCAGCAAGCAAAAACACCGGAAAATTCAATAACATTTCTATATAAATACCGGCGCTACATATTATAATTATAACAGCTTAACTCAAATTATCATACAAATAATGAAAACGAAGGAAGTTTGAATTTAAGCTTGATTTTTAACAGGTTCACTTGTGAATTTTGCTACTTCAGCGTTGTTGAATATTTTTGAAAAAAATTATTGTGCTTCAGATTTTATTTCTGCTTCCATTTGTACTAAATAAATGAACAATGATTTTAACAATAAGCTGCGAGTGAAAAGCTTATAAATGCAAATAAATGGACATACGGTCGGATGGACTTGTTCATTCCAATACACCGTATAGTCTACAAATACGTCCTAGCTAAGTTCATAATCACCTCGGACCATTTTGCGGCCATGTTTATGGCATACTAAAAAGTTTAGTCGGACAGAGGCATTCACATATGATTTCACAATCAGATAAATAGAACTAGTTGAAAAGAATATACAAGTTTGTCAGAATCAATTTCTAGATTCCAAAATCTCGGAATACTAAGCTACTCAGTGTGTATATAACGCCAATTAATTCGTTAAGTGCTCAAACTGACGACCATGGGTAGCTAAACAGAATCCAAGACGATCATAAACAGAACGAACAGAATTAGCAAGCATTTCTCGTGGAATTTTACGACATTCAGCGATAACTCTTCTCTTCAATTCCTGGATAGTAGCTGGTGTGATTGCAAATATCCTATTTCTGAGGTATCCCCATAAATAAAAGTCGAGCGGAGTCAGGTCAGGGGAGCGCGGAGGCCACTCAATTGGACCTCCTCGTCCAATCCATTGGCCCGGAAAAACAATATTCAATAATTCTAGAACACTTTTCATATTATGCGCAGAAGAACCGTCTTGCATAAACCAGACCGAGTTATCTCCACTAATAGCAGCAAGGGCTGGAAATACCTTCTCGATCAGCATTTCCACGTAATTTTCACCCGTAATGTTTCCATCGATAAAGAAGGGTCCTACAATTTGATTTTGATAAATACCCGCCCAAACGTTAACCTTGGGTGGATTCTGTGTTTTCG
Organism: Ceratophysella denticulata; assembly: GCA_034694925.1. Taxonomy (NCBI): domain Eukaryota; kingdom Metazoa; phylum Arthropoda; class Collembola; order Poduromorpha; family Hypogastruridae; genus Ceratophysella; species Ceratophysella denticulata. The sequence continues at coordinate 9,578 of JAQFYT010002049.1, read as the reverse complement.
ACTCGACGACCCAATGAGGATTTGTCTTCGCGTAGTATCTTGTATTTTGTCTATTTACTCTGCCATTTAAATGCAAAGTACATTCATCTCCCCACAAGATATTTTGTAGCATGTTTTGGTCATTGTTTATCATGTCCATGAATTTCTGGCAGAATATCATACTCCGGAAACAATCAGCATCAGTAAGTTTGTGCACTGAACTTTGTTTGTACGGTCGAAGCCTTTCAATTTTAACAATACGTCGTACAGAACTCTTGGACATCCCAGTTGCAGTAGATATTTCACGTATAGAAGTGACCGGACTCCTCTTAATTGTAGCCAACACTAAAGCCCTAGACTGAGTGTCGGTGGCAGTTACCGGTCGGCCAGATTTTTTTAAGTCTTCAACGCTTCCATTCATTTTAAATTTATTCACGATTCCTTTGACAGAATGGTGAGATGGTGGAGAATTGCCAGTCATACCTGCAAACAAATTAGCAGCCCTACGGTACGAATGTGTTGTTTGATACAGTTCACATAGCATTATCCGTTCGGCTATGGTATAACGTGTCATACTTTCTGACGAAATTAATGGCGATAGGATGGACTGACGTTGTTTTTACTTAACACTAACTTTGATCTGTTAAACGAATGATGGAAATCATCAAAATCAAAATACTAATGTATTAGTCGATGCTTCTTCTTATCCTTTTGTCAATTAACTACACATTGCAATTGTTATCGCCAAGCACGAGCACGACACGTGCACTGGATTGATTTGACACTAAAGAAAGCCGAGCAGATTATTTTGATCAAGCAGCACGGATTATGTACTTTAGACTATTCGCATTTCCCGACATCTTACGTTGGCCCAAATATAGTCAAGGATAGAACTAATAATTTAAGTTAACAACCACCGAAACTTTTCTCATCAACCACTGATTATTGCCGCAAGTTCAGCGGGGTACCTATGATACTTGAAGTAGAAGATACTGACAGTAAATGACGATGTTGCGCTCCGGGTAGCGTAATTTCATTCACAGTGCGTTTTGCTTACAAAATTAGGTCGTAGCAGAGATTTGAGTTTATTACGGTTAAGTTAGGTTTTCCTAAACGTACGCAGAGGATTTTTCTTCATTCGGGTTAGGTTATGTCTTTTTTTTCAAGTGCCCGAAGAACACGCAGGAGAAATTTCACCTAACCTAACCAGAATTAGGAAAAATTCGATACCTGGGATTCACAACGACATAGATTTTGTAAGCGAATCGCCCTGTGAATGGAAACACGCCTCCGGGTATGCGCGCTCACAAACCTGGACGCTGAGAAACGAAAGGGCGAGCGAGAAGTCGCGTAGAACTCGACTGCCAAAGTGGGCAGTTACTTTTGAGCTCTCACTGTATTATTCCACATTCCTTATCTATGTAATAAATATTAGCTTCAGTTAAGTTAAGTTTCATTTACATTGATTAATTTTGAAGGTTGGGACGGACAAACACCAACACGAGATAAATAATAAAAACCAACAAGAGATAAATAATCGAATTACAATTCATTTGGGTGTGATAAATGTTGTAAGTTATTATGAATCATGATGAACTATCATAGGTTTTGTCTAATTTTAAATCCTGTCACAACAACGCGTGCATGGTTTCTCATCTTCCGCAAACACCCGGAATTCCCGAACCATGCCCCTACTTGAACTACAGCGACACAACTCCGAGACGTTCAAAAAATCCGTCCATTATCGAACTGTAACCCTGTGGAATTCGTTGCCGAAAGAATGGGACCTGAGTGTGTACAGCTCAGCTACAAAATTCAAAGATATTGTTTCCAACTACTTAATTGATTTACGCGCAGAATGTTAAATGTATGTATCAATCACTACAATATCGATTACTAGTTCATACTTCGTCTAAGTTAGTTAGTTGCTCACTAAGAGTATATGTCCAACAGTGTCAGTGGGCGGAAACCAGCGTGGATTTGTCATTTGATATTCCTAACATTTATAATACTTGTATTTTAAATATGCTGAACTCATCGAGACACTTAAATAAAAGTCAAAACAAACAAACAAACAAACAACAAATCGAATCCAATGCATTAATTTCATTTATTTTTGCAGGCGACGATGTTTTAATTAAACTGCTGCTCATCTCTTTCATGGGAGGGACATGAGAAGCTTTGAAAATGCTTCACTAGCATCAGATTGATATTCAAAATTGTTTCGTAATTATTCACCATTGAACAAAAAATTCCCGTGTTCTCTATATGACATAGCATGACATTGTACGTTTTCTGAATGTACATAGTAAATACCAGTATAGATACATACTAAATAACACAACCAGCCAATTCCTAAATCTCGAATTATTAAACAAAACCTTATTTGTGTTGTCCGCTTACGTAATGGATCTTTAATAAAAGCTGAGATGCTGGCTCAAAGATACTTTCATTTAATGATCATGCTTGGTGCGTCATTTAAGACATGGTGGGATTTCCATTAGTCGTTTGAGGGTGCTGTATGTAGCCTGGCAGTGTGACTAGATCGTGCGTAATATTCAGAACCTGATATTATAACGGAGAAACTGAGCAGCCATGTTTACTGTTTTTCATATGCTTATCTTGGTAACGATTCGTGATTGATGATTTAGTGACGATGCTTCGTGCTTGTGAAAAATACATAGAATAAACGTTGTGTATTTAAGCTATTAAAGCTATTGTGCAAGCAAAGTATTTTATTTCAACAACTTATGCTCCAAAGTCCAAAGTACCTATCTGATTATTTTTTAGAAGCAAGTATATGTTTAGCTTTCTAGGAGTAAACGCACAGCAATTCTGTTAATTCATATGCTTAGTACTTGTGTATTCCACACAATCCGTTAGAAGATAGCTCGGTTGAGCTATTTTGAAGTGCTAAGTTATGTCAACTTATGTCACGCGTATGACGATGACGTATGATTTAACGGCTGGTAAATCATGAGTGCAATCAAAATGAAATTGATTCAAAAATGTTAGTACCTAATTTAATAGTAATCATCTAAATGTATGCTGTTGGGATTGGGACAAGGCATTCGAAGTCAATTATTAGTTACGTATTTATACCAAACCAATGAAAGAGATTTAACTCACGGCTAGATACAGAATCCGTTCAAATTGGTACTCAAGATTGCAATCGTTTTGAAGTGTATTTCAATTTAATGGTACAAACAAATGTAACAGGAATTGCGATTTAACCACATCAACTGCTGGTAAACTATCAGCTATTTTGACAAGTCAATTGAATTGATTTCGAGTATTAAAAGAGTAAATTCAATTTGAGATAAAACTTATCTCCAATTTTGAAAATAGAATTGAATCCAATTGAAGTGTTTCGCGTTGGACCGAATTATTTATTAAAATGAGTAACTCGGGACCGACTTAACTACCCAGAGGCACGTGAAACTCTAAATTTACTTTTTAAACTTTAACTTTAATATTTAGCGTTGGATCAAGTAAATTATTAGGTTGAAATAGTTTAACTTTAGTGCTTAACGTTTTTCCGTTAATTATTGAAAATTAGTTGAACTGGAATATTGAATAAATCACTATAATTTTAGTAAAATCAAACATGAATTGAGATGTTGAATGATATAAAAGCATGACTAGAAGCCGTCAATCACTTAGGTTACCATTGTGTTTCGAGGAGGTGAACAAAGGTTAGTGATAATAGCATTAATAAATCAATTATCGAGTACCGGAATTCTCTTTGAATTGGAAATCTACCTAAGTGTTTTTACAATTTATTTTATAATTAGATAAGTAAGTAAGTATTGACAATTTTATTTAATCATTGCATTCGAACTTTCGAAATTCGGACTTCGAACATTTTCTCTAGTTTACTTCATGAATACCCGTGTACTGCCAATCCTACTAAGAGCTCGTTGTTCACGTGCTGATTTGGTGTTGCCGTTGTAACTGTGCTGGAGCACATTTATTTTGTTAGCTTATCTTATGACTCATGTGCTCATAGAATGAGTGGTTCATGGTACTTGTGTCATGGTCTGCACTGCAAATAATCTTTGTCCAGTTGTACAGGGACGGATCCGTACATATTTTTGTATACGGCTTTTATTGAATTGCAATGCCATGAGTCAATTAGATTCGAATTTGTTAATTTTTAAATCTTGACCACTATTTGGCGCTCGATCTAACGATATATACGTTAATATTGCTTACCTGCTGTACCATTGTTACAGCCCCAAGACTTGTCAGAGTCATATGATATTTGCAGGAGGAAAACTCATACTAACAATAAGCTTGAGACTAATTACACAATGGAGAATAATTTTGGTTCAGATCCATAAATTAATAATTTCAGATTGGGAATCCATGAATGGGAGCTACTAAACAAAGCGCCACAATTGATTTTAACCACGTCATTCTTATTGCTAAATACAAAACTATTTTATTAACTTATTTTTGCGATTTTAAATAATCTAGGCATTAAAGTAGCTCGAAGGACTTCAAACTAACAGCTGGCTAATGTACATGTATGATTGGAAATACTTCAATATAATTAGGTAAACTACATAGATTTTGAGTTTTTAAAGACCTAGCTGGAGAAGTGTGCCTAAATGTTTTAATTGCAAGATTTCTCGTTCTGCATTACGAAATGTTTGTATGCAGCTTTATAGAGGAATTACCTTACCTAAATACGTTTATAGAAAAAACCATGCGATATTATTATTTCTTTTCCAATTCTGAAACTTTTGGTAGAACTATAAATCAAATATTACTACTAGATTTAAATGGGATGTAGTCTTGTTTGTCTTTATAAAATTGAAATCCGTCGATAACCAAGACATTTAGATTATAAACCAGAAGGTCTATAATTGGATCATCCGTTCGTCAGTCTATCCGTTTTTCCGCTGTTTTCCATATGAATGGTAACTGCATGGCACGAAATCCTTCCCTTTCAGATGAAAACATAAAAAAGCGCAATAATCTACAAGAATAAACATTTAGTAAACTTCAGATATAATTTAGCTTCATCTTAAAATTAACCAGCGCACTGGCAGAGCGCCAAACTGCGTCGTTTAGCAGCATTGAAAACGTATCGCTTAATTCAAAATTCAGAAAACGAGCACAAAATGGATTGCTTGAAATCAGCAAATTGTGAAGTATGCCATGATTATTGACTTTAGAATTTTTATTAAGCTCGTGATTGACTAAGAAGGAGTCGAATACTCGACTGGACGAAGTGCTCCACTACTTCGGCTTCTAAAAAACCGTGAGAAAGGTGGTCTATCTAACCAAAGTCGGATAAGTAAATCAGTTGCCACAATCCTTACCTTATAAAAACTTAACATTTCAGAACGAGAGGCCGCATCAATTGTTTTGGATTCTAACAAATACGATAGAATGAAGCGACTGGGGCAACATGGAAGAATTTACTGCAATTACGGGATCATTCTTGGCAACGGAGCGACGTCGACTGTATACAAAGGCTTCGTTGAGATTCCGGAAAAGCAAGCAGCAGTGAAAAGAATCCATTCGAAATATATTTACGAGAATGAAGTCGACATACTTAGAAAGCTAAACCATCCTAATATTGTTCAGTACTACGCGACTGAGGTTTCCAACGTTGGGAATCAGTGGATTTCATACATTGCTATGGAACTGGGGATAAAAACACTTGATGACGTCAATAATGAACATCCCACCACTCCTTTAAAACCTTCTTTAATTAAGAGGTATTTAACCGAAGCGAGTTCCGGAATTCAAGAAATGCATAGAAAACGAATAATTCATATGGATATAAAACCTAGTAACATTTTAATAGTTGAATCGGGTTTTGACACTGTTGCCAAAATAATAGATTTTGGATTCAGTAAACAGTTAAGCCCTGGTGATGAAAGCACCACATCTGCTGGTAGGGGAACATTGAATTGGGCAGCTCCAGAAATGCTTAGCGCCATTATTAACGAGAAAGAATGCCAAGTGTCCTTAAATTCAGACATATTTTCCTTAGGTTTGTCATTCTTCTTTCTATTTACTAACGGTAAACACGCATTCGGAGAATACACTTGTAGACTGCAAAACATAGATAACAGTCTTCCAGATTGGGCCTCATTGAGCGGCATTCAAAATTTTGCAAAGCGGGACTTAATAAAGTCTATGCTTTCACAAGTTCCTTCAGATCGCCCTAATATTGAAGTAGTGCTAGAGCATCCTTACTTTTGGGATTGGAACAAAGCCCTATCATTCAAACGTGAAGTCAGCAATTTTCTAGCAGGCCAAAATAATGAGGACCTGAAGGAAAGAATTAATAAGGATTATATATGTTTATTTGGATCTTGCGATTGGAAAACGGAAATTTGCTCTGTGCTCAACGATTTTTTTCGTGAACATGAGAAGAAGAGAAAATACACCTATAGTGAAACTAAAATATTAGAGTTAGTTAAGTTTATACGAGACAAAGACCAGCACTATCCGGAATGGCCAAATGAACTAAAGAACGATTTGGTATTCGGAAATACGGACGAAGATTATATTAAATACTTTATTTCAAGATATCCTGAAATACTCACATTTCTGTATGGAAGCCTTCAAAATGATGCTGGTGCTAGGAAAAATAGAAAGCTAATTTCCTTTTTTAATGCAAATAATAAATATGTCCAAAATTTCAATTAAGTCCATCAAAAGTAATCACAAATTAAAATTACAATATATGTAGTATATGCATATCTTCCTTCTAAAACTCTGAATTTGTTGTCTATGTAATTGTATAATGTTGATGAATATATTTATATGATATATGTAATAATACGATGATCTATGCTATGACTGAATTAAGAATACATGTTGATCTTCAGTCTTCTGGTCTACTCCTAGTTTGAATTTTACATTAGCCTGCACTGCTTATCTAATCCCAATAAAAACTATATATTAAAACTTTAACTACTAAGATCCCTACTATTTATTATATATTCTTGCAAAGTCACTTATACCTGCAGTGTGTGAGACTGCGAGTACAATGCACAAATAACTATAAAATAAAATGAAAACATATTTATGAAATATATGAATAAAATATTATATGTTCTTGTAGAATTCTATACAACTTAAAAAGAGACAAATAAATGAGATTTTTGCAAGATAATAACGTTTTCGAATAATTCTGTCAATTTTTGTTTCCGCTGGAAAATAGAAAATTCGACCTTTCAATATTTTGCGCTGGCTATTAAGCGGCCGCTTTTTAAAAAATTCAAAATATTATTCCACCGTTAGATCTGCAATGAAATTTCCTTTAATTTGGTATATCATATGTCATTGTGCGATTCTCAGTTGTATGACCTAGGGGGAGAATGGGTCAAAACATTTCGGTAAGTAGGGACGCTGCTCTTGCTCTTGCTATTGTCTGTACTGCAGAGCTTGGCGCGCGCCCAACCCGAGTGCGGTCTCGTGACCATGTGGGAGGGAGGGAGGAAAGGAGTGAAGGCTACACTATTAAATTCAATATTCAATAATCCGTGATCGTTCAATATTCAATATTGGTTGATTGTGGTTAGATCATTAATTAGTCCACTCAGATCAAATTTCAGGAATATTCGGCATACTTTAACGTTGCTAGAGCATTCTGTGAGCACGTGAAAAGCTCACTTCACTCGTCCTCATCGTAAACTTGAATTTCCAAACACCCACCCAACCAGTCCAGTCAACAGTTTTTCAACAACAAAAATTTAAAAAATATATTCTGAAATTCACGGGTGGAAGGTGGAGGGAGGGCCACCCAATTTGATTCTGATTTCTGGATTTTAAGCAGGAAAATATTTAATCTCCAGCGAAATTCTGTCGTGTCGTCTGTCGTCTAACAACAGTCAACTATTGGACATAGACCGTAAATCAATACTGAATATGTAATAATGACTAGTGTCACGCCAATGCGCGTGCTAATACTTACATAATACACGTTTGGCTAATTACAAGCTTTATTGATTGTTGGACTTTCACATCTACCTGATCTCTAGGCTCATGACTTACTAACAACTAATACATATGAAGGCTATTTCTCAAGTATTTTTTGTTTGTTTTAACTCCGTCAGGTGTCCAGTTGACGATTTTGCCAAGGTCAAAGGTCAGAGGTGACAGAGTCAAGTCACTAGTCATTCGGTACCAGTTTTGTCATTTCATTTGAGTGAATACGTACACTGAAAGTGAAAGTTAATCATGGTAAATACAACGGCACTGTCTCGTCTGCGTCAAGACTATCTGCGACTCAAACGTGATCCACTACCATACATAGTTGCGGAACCGTTGCCCAATAACATCCTCGAATGGTAAGTTCATAGCTAAAATCTAAACTGAAGTAATTGTATAGGTAACTGCGCACAAGTACGGTTCTTATAATTAGCTTCATTATCAAGTTGAAATAGACAGTAACGGTATAGAATTCATTATTTCTTTAGATTTTTTTTTGCATTTTGTGGCTGCTTTCACGCTTGTTAACCGTATTTTGTAGTCAGCGTAGCTAATTTATGCCTGCGTTGGACTGCATGTAGTTTCTAATTACTTAATTAGTTTATTTTAAAATGATTGAATAATTCTAGGCACTACATTGTGCGTGGCCCAGAATCCTCACTCTACTCCGGTGGACTTTATCATGGTAAACTTAAGTTCCCTCCGGAATTTCCTTTCAAACCACCAGCAATCTACATGATCACACCCAATGGAAGGTAATTTGTTAATATTTGATTATTCAATTTCCGCAGTTTACTAAATACATATATATATGCTGCACGTGTAGTCAATGATTTAATTCCATCGTTTTTGTAAATCAGATTCAAGACAAATGTTCGGCTTTGTTTATCAATCTCGGATTTTCATCCTGATACCTGGAATCCAGCATGGTCCGTTGGTACCATTCTAACTGGACTTCTCTCATTTATGGTAGTTTACACTAACACTTTGTTATGTAGTACATATTACAATTTACAATACGTAATACGTGCTACGTAAGTGTTCATTAAGTAATATGCATTAAGTATTTTTTTTCTATGTAATTTCAGCTCGAAAAGAGTCCTACACTTGGATCCATTGAATCAACTGAATTGGAAAAACGAAGTCTGGCATACAAGTCTGTTGAATTCAATCTGAGAGATAAACATGTCACAGAATTGTTTCCCGAAGAGACAACTGTAAGTGAATAACTTCAACAAGCGAATGAATTATAGAATTACGGAGTTAGCGCAAATGACGTAATTTGGGTTTACTTTAAGTTTTCCCTTATTTTGAAGTTTGGAAATGTTATTTTAGTACTTACGAGTATTTATGGTAGGTTAGGTTTCAAAATAAGGTTAACCGAGTTATTATTTGGGCAAACATCCTTAAAAATTAATAACTGTTCCGGATTTCTGAATTTGTGTCTGCCTGAAATCTTGATTTTGGCCAACTTTCCTGCTATGCGTTTTTGCCCTATTTGTCCACTTCTTCAATCATATATGGAGAGAAACATTGGGCAAAACCTGCTTAGCATTTAAACGCGCGGCGAAATAAGAGAATTTTACAGCTAAAAATAGTAACTTTGCAGCTCTATTAGTAGGTTTGCGGCTACATTAGTA
>JAQFYT010002048.1:0-14036 GCA_034694925.1 Ceratophysella denticulata | reverse complement strand
GGAAAAGTGCCGATGTAATTGTAATTGTAACTATGTATGGCCAGACTTGAAACCCAAAGGTGTGCGTGTGGAGTGGTTTGTATTGTCAGTTAGTTCCCAGGTGACACAGTTAAAGCGGATAATTACCGAAGAAAAATGACTTGAAGGTTTTATCTTTTATCATGTGTCTACCTACCTCATAGAATTCGACGAAAAATGCTTTGATGCTCTCGAAAGGACACATAAGATAAGATGTTTATTTTGAAGCGCCTTATAAAATGCATGAATTTACTGCAGTAGGTTCATATCGTCTAATAAATCTTACAAAACTTTCATTGCATGATGCTAATACTTAAAAATAGAACGAATGTTTATTATGTTAATTCTTGAGCCTGTCATTTTATGATTTTAAGCGTGCTCGAGCATTTAATTCTAGGCTTTCAATCTCTCTAGGAAATCTAAATGCTAAATGTAAGCAAAATAAAGCTTCTGGTCTGAAACAAGAAGAGCTGGGCTTCTGCAAATAAACATTAATTACAGAATACGAAAATGCTTCCATATTCAAAGGAGTGAGTGCGATGGTCTCTCAAAGAACTTCTAACCTGGTTTAGCTCAGTGACCGAAAACGTCAACAATATGCTCATAACTCATACTTCATATGATGTTTAAATGTTGAAGCTCTTATAACATTGTTCAATAATTCAGGAGATATAACTTTAGTCAGTCACGAAATGAATATAATAGGTGTGAAACTCGGTCGTCTTAGCATGGCCTGCGGGTCAGCTTATCGAGTTCAAGGAGCGCATTAATTCTGTTAGTATACAGTATACGTGCTTGCTTGGACTATTGTCTTACTTTTTTTTACCTTAACATGCAAACCATTGTCTTCGATATTATGGATTTTGTAGAGGAAGTGGGGTGCTTAACTTTAAGTAGGGTTGTTCTTTTCTTAGAGGTAAATTCAAACGTAAACTCGAAATTTTAAAACAAACTTTGATTTTTTAAAAGGGAAATCTGCTGCTCTCATTTAAAGATTCTGATTTAAGCTTTTCGAAATTTCGATTTTTGAACAATGTTGACTTATTTGCGCAAAATTATAGACATAACTTTTTCAAATAGCAAATCCACTTTAGCAACCCTCACATATAGTACCAAGTACACACTTAATCTTTAGTATACGGCAAAAGTAAAATGCTACACAATTTTAAAATTATTTTGAAAAAAGAGTGAGCGTGTGAAGTCAATTACAATTTGTTGGTCACATGCTAATATGTTTTCTTAATTCACGGTATACACATAAATACATAGTAACGTGTACTGTACTGTTGCCTGTGGCTAATATTCCAAGATAAGACAACTCGATTACCGATAAGATGATCATGCAAATTTCGTACTCTATTTTTTTTTGGTTCAAATAATGAAAGCTGATGTGCGGACGTCGGTCGTTGAAACGTGTGAATTGTAAACTGTACTTTTATGTCTGTGTAAAATGGTTGATTTGATATTATTATACCTAATCTCAGTGTTAATGGCAGAGCACAGTAGGCTTTGTCACAATCACAATAATTCTAATTGAAAGAGTTTCTGAACTTCCGATATTAAAGGAAACATTAGGCCTGTTGTCCCTTAGGCCTAACGGAATGCTCTGTGGGAATGGACGGAAATCCATATAACATTTTAACTGACTTTCTTCCATTGTAGTCTCACTCACCTATTGTTCAAAGTCAGGTAGATATTTTGTAGAATGATTCCTATTCCAGATTTCTATCGCCGTTTATCACTCCTTGACAGTGATACAGTGTTAACTGTTCATCAAACAGAATGTTCTGTGCTCTGTAGCCAAAATCAAGCCAAGGGGATAATTTCCATATGCATATCTCAATCTCTACTGCCTCATTAGTCCCAGGCCGAAGCCCGGCTTTTAATTGAATCGGAAACTTGGAAATGCCAAACACGAGCTCAAGTTTGTGAAACAGTGCTAAATTACAACGTCGAAAGTCGGTGAACTTTTGAAACGTGCCTGGAGTCAGACCGGTTGCGCTTCTAATTGGACTGATATTTTATTCAATAACTTGACATTCAGCGGCGTCGGATGGGATTAAGTAGCGATATTAATCGTGAGTATCGTAGTCGATTAGCAATTAGCAGTTGTTTTCTTGTGGAGCAGCATTAAAACGGTAAATATTCGTACGTCGAACTGTCAAATGTTAATTGCAATTTAGCATAGGCTGTTATGCTCCTGGCATTTGGGCATAGATACATCATACAAGATGTACATACAATAGTACAATTACTATAAAGATTGCCATCTAATGGTAATTTTGAATCTTCCATTCTGAATTTTGATAGAAATATCACTAACTTAAATCACATTTATGGCACATTTACGTGCGTATTTTCTAAGCTTAACCTAGATGACGCACATAAGGTACCTATGTAGGTTTACGTGCAATTTCCGATTCCAGATGATACAGGGACGAATTATGGAATCAGTTCCGGGGATTCTGGTAAGAATAACTAGCTTCATTTGAACGTACACCGTATGTAAGAAGCAATAATGATGCTTGTAGAATCCGTAATAATATTGAATCATGTCATGAATGAATTGAATGGATATGGCTACTCATACTCACCCAGTGTACGGTAGTGTGTAACAGTGTAACAAATCATATGCTCCATTCATAATTCATTTGACTCCCTACGTACGTACGTGCCCATACATATATTTATTTTCATTCATTCGGGGAGTCACCGTCACCGATTCATAATACATATAATAAATATCCCGGAATTCCTTGAGAAAATCAGGATTCAGTGATTCAGACTCGGAATCCAGACGAAGTCGGTATAAGGTACAGTTCGTACTATGGCTCTTATTGACGTCAATGTGTCAATGTTTAATGGAGTGCATAATTAAAACTAAAACTATGGGGCTGAACTTCATGGGATTTCGCACTGAGGATATCACATTGTGCGTATTTTTATAATAAACAATATTCTATTTTAACATCTACATATTAATATTTATAATGGGTTAACCAATATAGATTACAAAAGGATGAAATCTTTCAATGCATTGAAAAGTGTACTTTTGCAATAAGAAATGGACTTTTGCAATGAAAACTAAGACTTTTGCAATACAAATGGAATTGTTGACTAACCTAACATAATCTAACCTTACCTAACCTGACTAAATAAGCTTTACTGGTATAAAAGTCATATTGCAAAAGTCTTAGTTTTTATTGCAAAAGTCAATTTCTTATTGCACGTTTCCACATCTTATTGCACGTTTATATATTTCCCATTACAAATGATGTATTTCGACCGACAAAGCGCTGGCTGAGATTAGCATATAGCATATCGATATTTGAAAAATATAGAATTTAGAACTTACTGTTGTTTTAAAAAAATTACAACTGGCAATTAAGGTACACCGTACACCACTTTACGGAAACAAAAGAAATGCAAAAAGTTAACTGGAGCTGGGGGGCATCGATCCCCCTACCTCTCACATGCTAAGCGAGCGCTCTACCATCTGAGCTACAGCCCCATTCGATGGTTTCTTCTGCTCCGAGACTGAGCCTCATTCCTGCTATGGCCTCTTTGAGCATTTGCATTGTCATTGCATGGGTATTGCTGCTGCTGCTATGCTGCTCTGCCGTGCTCTGTGTGTGAGCTGTTGTACCTCCTTTGCGAAAAGCTATCTCAAAATGCGAATGCCAATATTTTCAGGATGTAAATACATACAATGCACTTCATACATAGTTCCTAACGTAACGGTATAACTGTCGCACATCGCACACCTTCGATGTACTATTTCGAAAATTCTGAATGAAAAAATCTTGAAAATTACGCCTTTGCGGAGCTAAAGCTGTGGAATGGATAGGATATTGAGAATTTTTCAGATGTTTAGAACCACGAAGGTATTGTATGTAGTTCAGAGTTCACGACATTTCGGTAAAAATATTGAATTTTACATTACGTTCACACAGATGATTTGAAGCACGAAGGGTTGGTCCTAAAGGTTATTTTGTTTGGACATTTGAGTGGGTAGGTACATAATAATTCCATATGAATGACCTGTTGAAAAAATTGGCTGTTATATAGCCCATATATGATGTTTGAGTTTGAATAAATATAAACATGTATTCTGTAACGCGAAGTTCACGACATTATAGGTATTGATCGTGAATCGTGACGCTCCATGTCCAAGAGTAACATACATACATACAAATATACAATTTGACATTTGCCATCCATATTTAACTATACTACTACTATATAAATAATATATGCTAACTGTAGTACTCTGTACTAAAGTTACCTTATACAGACAACCTCAATGGTTTTTGGTTTGTGTAAAGTAGGAACAGGCAGCCAAAAAAAGCTCAAGAAAGGTAAAATACTTTAATTCGTATTTCAGACGTATAAAATAGACGATATTCACTGTCGAAATGAATGAATTAATGGGCGTATTAAGAAACCCATAATAACCCATATAGCTTCATTGCCAGTCGGCTTAATTACAATAAATACTAAGTTACGGTGACAACTGCTTATCAGTTATCACAAACCACCAAAAGGTCAATCGTTTCTTTGACCCAGAGATAAATGCTTGAAATCTTTCAATGATATTTACAATGCCCTTTCAAATTAAGTGTCTTGATTAAAATTAAAGTAATACATAATTTTTCTGGCGGCTAAATATTCCTGTAAATACTCAAATGGGTTAATGGACCACAGTTTTTTAACCGACAACTCCGCGTAATCTATATCTACTTACGACATAACGATTTAGGAATTATTTAATATTGATAATTCCAAACCATATTGAGTAGAGATATACTAGGTATACCTACACACAGCACAGCACTAAATTAAATGCAGAGCCTATGCTTGACCTTTTCTCCTAATTATTTCCGGACGACGCTTAATGTATGAAGCTGAAGATAAGCCAATCGATATCGATTTCAAATACCCTTTTATACCTTGCATTGAGAGCCAAATGACGAGCCAGATAAGGACATGGACGCTGCCTAATTCGTTTCTTTTATGATTCGACACAATCCAGGCTCCTTTATAGATACACGAACTCTGCGATTATGATTATTCATTGTAGTACGTACAGGCGTTCGATTAGTATGCACATATGCAAATATATATTGTTTTTGTATATAGCATATACTCTGAATCTTCGTATTGTGCATACTTTACATGAGTGAACCTTGGCTCGTGAAGATTTTCTATAACAAATTAACCATTACCTTACCTGGTGGGTATACCCATTTATTTTATACTCAATACTCCACGTCATATCATTTCTGATAAGCTACGATTGCATTGTGCTATAAAATATATAACCCAGCCTCGCGTGGGCAGAGGTATTAGATAGGAATTATCTAATTTGAGTCCTAGCAATTTGTCCATGTAGCTACAGGCTACAAGGCGTTTATGCTGTGTAAAATTCCGTTTAGTCGTTCATGGCGTGGACAGGTATAAGCATTGATTCGAAGTTCAATTATACTTACGAGAATAAGTTATCTGAATCTACGCTGAAAAAGCTGGAAAGATCTGAAACCAAGTAGTGAAGTTAGTAGTGCAATTAGTAGTTTACAGTAGTATTGTAGTGTTAAATTATTGGTTTATCACCTGAATGAATCTCTCTAAATAGTAGTTTGTGCGTAGTGCGTGAATCTGTAGTGAATTCCGTGGTTCAATTCGAGGCACGTTGTTTGGTTCAGTTATAAGATAATTCCAAGCTAACGGTGAATTCCTTCCTGCCTATCGTATTTATCGTCGTTCCTCTTCGTGCACTTCTTCCTACTTTGTTGGGAAAAGATCTTTTCGAGATGCTTGACACCCTAATTGCTTTTGTGATCTTTTGGCTCCTCTCTACATGGATCACTAATTACTACGTCGGGCATAATGGGAGAGCTGTAAGCCCAGTCAGAGCCACCAAAGCTGACAATCGAGCTGGACGACCCTTCATTAACATTAGGTAAAAGGTTTTTACGTGTTCTACTACATATTCGCTTTTAGGGCTCGGATATACAGGGTGTTACAAAGAATTTCAATGTCATTTGCGAATCAAAAGCTTTGCGTCCAAAGTACCAGTCACAAATACATGACACAGTATGTGATCCGATTAGGATAGGCATATGGTGTACCTGGCCTAACCTAATCCTAATACAATCCTAATCTAATCTAACACGTACTCGAACTTTCAATTTCAAGACATATATTTCATTGCGCGCTAAGTATTGTCCGCCATGTTCTGGCGCTGTTTTTTTCGAAGCTAATATATGTTCAAATTCAAGAGCACAAATATTTTCTTTAAACCTTGCAACCCTGGACGAATTTTAGCACTGTGTGTGCAAACCCAATTATTTATATTGCCACTTATTTTCTAAGCCAGTCCAGCCTGATATAAACGCTAGTATTTAGTATCGCTAATCAAGAGGCTAGTGATGCCAGCTTAACGGCTATTTTTTATTTTTGTACTTACTGTTTGTTTGACCTGTACTAGGTACTTGTACTTATTTTAGATCGGACTGACGGACTGTACCATTTCTACATTTGTTAACCATTGCATTGAAATTGACGTGCGAAATTCTAATGAGACAACCTGTGTAGAAGCTTTAATAGTTCCCTACTACGGATGCCAGTTCATGCAGATAAAATGCTGAGAAATGTCAGAGCCAAGAATAATACTGTTATGTTTACGAGTGATTTATGACAACTGAAACTATTGACATTTGAAATAACAAGCAAGTTTTGGCACGTATGATTATGTTTTGACGTATAATTTGAGTCACTTAATTTACCTATGTCAATGTCAATGCCAACTTCAACATGGTCTCATTTCTGCCTTGAAAAGTGTAGCGATCTTATTGAGATTAGTTACGTTTTACGGCTGCATTGAATACGGTAGTGAGCAAAATATGAACTAGTCTTTGGCATTGAATGAACCAAAATCAGAGATATGCAAATGTGTTGGTTGGAAGATTAAACGGGAACGCGAGCGCCAATTACAATTATCAAAGTCCTTTGAATACAATTACATAGTGTTGATTTACTCTCTCGCCCGCGTCTGTTGTGAGTTTGTAAGTTCTGTCTGAATGGTTCGATAAAATTCTGTTTTCTTTAAGAATCACGACGCGATGAATTGGATTTTTATTCAGTTTGAATTTGATTGACGGGTAGGGCATGAAACGGATTTGAAAAGGAAGGGCGTTAGCACGCACCATGCAAATCTCGCTCTCGCTTGAAATCATTTCTTTCTTATGAATATCCGGGATCTTTGTACTTCGTACAACACGGTATTAGTACAGTCAATTTCACAGTTAATACATGCACATAATTATACATAGGCTGGAATTGGAACCACTTACAGTTGCATTTATTCGGATTCTGTCCAATATGTACCTACATACGTTTCTGTGTTAAAATGCCCGGTCTAACTAAACTGAAACGGAATCGTATTTTAATTTTAAATTGGAGAAAATTTTCTTAAATATCGTAGATGTACAATAGTTCATATGCAGAACAGCATAGGTATATACCAATATAAAGGCTACACAATTTTGATTGATGAACGCGCCATGCGTATCTATGTATCTTTTTTCGTGCATTTAGATATAGGTACATTAGCACCAACCGCGCTTTGAGTTCCTGGAGGCACGCAAGCTGTCCCGAAAATTGATTGCTGCTTTCTTGAAAAAGAAGCTTTACCTTCGGTTCTTGTCTTC
Source organism: Ceratophysella denticulata (assembly GCA_034694925.1). NCBI lineage: Eukaryota > Metazoa > Arthropoda > Collembola > Poduromorpha > Hypogastruridae > Ceratophysella > Ceratophysella denticulata. The sequence goes on along the minus strand of JAQFYT010002048.1, from coordinate 6,309 downwards.
TGCCGGTATATTTATTATCTTCGGGCCGTAGATAATACTCCTGTCACTGTCAACGTCAAGGGAGCTCAGAGGCTAAAGTAGCATTTATTTGCAAAACTTTTGGCTGGGAAAATGTTGAATTGATCCAAAGAAAGCTCTTTGTTCAGAAGATACGCATTTTTACCCGAAAACTAGGGCCAAATATTGTGAAGATTCCTCGATGCCATCACCATCGTTGTTCTGAACGAGAATTGCTTCAGATTCGTTTTCCGCTCTACTTACTTTATTCACTATTGTTGTTATTTCATTTTTTATTTCCATCCGGAGCTTATAGCTTATCTGTAGCCTCCACCATCTGTTTCCGAATGTTGTTTGTTGTTCCATACCTATATACCTCAATATTGATGCTGAAAAGCTTCCGTTTCCCATCTTGCGGATTTCGGGATTTGGAAATATGCATGCATTAAGTATAAGCATACAGGGCGTGTTTATTAGCGTTGAGCGCCAGCTCCAAGGCTAAGGCACAAAAATTTGTCTGTTTCCAAACCTAACTGACGGCTGACAGTTTACCGTCTGTGCAATGACATTTCAAAGTTTTTTTGTTCTCCCAAAAAGCTACCTAACTGAATTGTCATTACAACCCAGAAAAATGTAAATTACTCGAGATATGAAACAATGATCAGTTCGTGAAGCAGATGTCAGATTGAAACAAAATGTGCATGTGTGTATTTTAATGAGCAGAGGTTTTCAAATTCTTTCTGTTTCGTGTCAAAAGACAAAAGTACCTACGAAGGGTATTTTGAATTATGGTCGATTGTCAAGTCTGTCATTGTCCACACTTGTCTAGTCCAGCGAAAGCATAATAAAACTTGATTTCCAAAACTCCAAATGCTAACATTAGGTTTTCTAACTTGTCCAGAGCCCTTTGTCTTTAGCCAAGGGCCATCAGTCAACATGGTGCCATGCGTCTGGTTAATATTGTTATGAAACATATATTATTCTAGCCATTACCTTATCCAAGGGCTACATTTTTCTCGAGCTTTTTAAGCGGCTAGGTACTCAGTTCTTGGGCTTTTTTGTCATAAATACGTACTACAAATATAGTACGTTGTAACTAATACATATTCATACTATTCTCGGTATTATTACTGTAAGTTTAAGTGTAAATTGCCGGCTTAGGTTGAAAAAATTATCACTCATTATTAGCACTCAGCCTACAGCTCTATTTGAAACTCGGTATACAATGGACCCAGATCCAGATGTACTTGTGGTTAAATCCAGTGCTGGTCAGAGCAAACAATGCTCATCATCATCATGTCTTGTAACGAGGGTTATAAAGGTGAAGCAACACGTTCAACACGTGCCCTTGCTGGTAACCTAATAATTGAGTTACCCACCCACCTATTTGTGCCCTCCAAGACGAAGATTCCTAAATTGGCAGCTGGCTCTCAAACTCTGAAAGACCCGAGCTATTTTCTTTGTCCGGAACTCTCTTGGGGCCTTTATCCTTCCTTGTACAGAGTAGTTTCCTACACGGATCACTGATCTTGTGATCTTGAGTTTCCAAACCATCAAAAACTTTCCTTGTCCAGACTAGAGACTTGATGTCATTGTTCATATAGAGTCTTTTTCGGGAATTGCCAAGGGCACAAGCTGTAGCCAAGGCAGATGAGCAGATGACTCGTGCTACAGGCTTCAACAGCAGCCGGTAGACCGTCGGTATTTCTTTGACCAGTAGTAGTTTCAAATACATACATAGTAACATAGGGCATGCCTCATGTCTTCTTCACACTCAATGTTTTAAAAAGTGAGCACACAGGTTGGACGTGTTGGATATATTTTTAAAGTGGTTGGGTTTGGGTGTTGGGTCGAAGAAGAAGAGCATCTGCTCAGCAGACGTAATGAAACCAGAACCAAGACCATCTTTATGAAATTTTTGTTGGCTCGGGCTTTTCTGGCAGAGCCTTCAATTAGCATTTAGTTCTAAAGCCTTATACAGGTATTACATCGTACCTAGTTATTGGCTTGGCTCCTGCCCTTGCCTTCGCTAACCACCTGTCAGGGTTCAATAAGTCTGTACTGTAAAAGGAGCATTTCTGTTGAATAATCCAGGCCTGAAAGGGCACGGACCCTGTTTCGGAAGAACAGGACAGATACCATGGATTTTTCTACTTATGACTATACGTTATGCTTTATTATATCAAATCTGAACTATCTGAACGACGAAGTAACGGATGGTTTTTATGGTTAACCTTTAATTGGATCGCGTCTCGCGTTCGCTCGTTTCTTATCTTACACTTCCATTCCCATCCCAGTCCAGAATAGAAGCCCTTGATTTAGGGGATGCTCTACTATGGACTGGAATAGGATTAAATCTAGTGAGTTGAAGTTGAAGCAATTTCCTGCTTTTTGAGAAAGGCACCAGCAGCAACGGAAGTCATATCGATTTTTCCTTGGCTTGGTGGCTAAATATAACATGTATTACGGGTAATACGGATGTGTAACCTGATTTAAAATGTAATGAAGTTATGTATTCAAATATCGGCACAAAAAGCGTCTGAAGGAATATTGGTTTTTTTACAAGATTTACAAGTTATGATGTGAAGATACTGTGTGCAAAATTGCTTTTGGGTGAAAGTCGAATTTCTTCATGATGCAGGTGATGGTCCCACAGATATGTAGTGATCATAGCACCACAGCATCTACGCTATGACTCAACACTTCTTGTATGTTGTAGGTACATTTCAAATTACCGAATATACGACTAACGCAGAGCTGATTCATGAAGGGACTGGCCCTTGGCATAATATACCTGTAAGGACTACCTTAGGCTCAAGATTTGTTTTTTATCTGTGTACTGAAATTAGGCTTCCTCACTTTACTCCGTTCCAAATACAAAGGGAAATGAGTCCACACTATTTTTCGCCTTTTTGTTCTCACGTCTCGACTACTATGACTAATCCGAGGGCCCTTCTCTTCTTAATGACGTCACGCTTCTCAATCTCACGTTTTTCTGACTGAACCACCAGTGAAAGGCAAAAGTTTTAGAATTGCTGGACTGGACATTTATGATCTCAGTCGTCAAGTCAATGCCAGTCTGGGATAATTGGGACCACTCTGATTTATGACATTACCTATACACACATTACACTTTACGGAACCCATTTCTGTGTTTTCTTATTGCACTTACGATATTTTCAAAGTAATCATGAACTTCAGGCCAGGCCAGGGACAGACCTTGACTTGGTATTAGTTTCAAAATCTTAAGGTTGTATTATCCGATGAAAAACGCGTTCGGAATTCGAAATGTTGAGTAATGGAAGAAACGCGTTCACTGGTTTCGCTGTTCGAGAGTCCGAAGTAGTGTGTCGGTAAACCCTGACCATTGATAATATCGCCAGTTTTCATATTGCGGTTAAATTATTATTATGTTAATGTAAATGGTTCGGCATGTTTTAAGCTTTCTATTGAAGAATTCGTACGCATAATTGAAGAGGGATTACTGAAGTTAGCCGAGATGTTATGTGTACATTCTCTAAAAAATTACCGATTCTGCACGAGTTTAATATTTCTGATGGGACTACAGCCTTAAGCTAATATAAGTAGTTTTCAGTCAATCTCGTATTTTTCCGTGATTTTTAAGACGGACAGGACGGAGGAGTCATTATTCCAGGCGAGAGAAGGAAGGGTGAAAAGGAAACCCTAGGGTTGTTTCGGAACGCACTTTCGACCAGCAGTGAGCGCTCGCTCGTCCTTTGTTTTTGTTATTGGTAAACATCTGCTCCTTTCGACGGACGACCCAGAGAAGAAAAATTAAATAAGTATCCAAGTGGCAGCCGTTCGTCTTCATTTTCAAGTCTTCAAATCTGTGAGAGTTTAATGGGCTTCTCCTCTTGTTACGCTGCCTGCCTGCCATTTCCAACCTGGTGCCCTTCTGAGGGTCCCTTTCCCATATCTTGTCAATGTATTCTTAAGCCAGCCCACATGGATCATACATACTTCATGATCGGTGGGAGGCGTGCTCTGGGTAACATTTTGTAAAAAAGCCAAAATTAATACTTTCATAATTTACAAATGCTCTGAAATTAAACACTTAGGTTTAAATTTATTCAGCGTCAAGTTCAAGGCTACCCTGAGGACAAACAAATTTACTCAAGTACTGTACTCTGCAGACGATGATTGTTAGACAAATATTTGTGCAAAGCCACCTACATTTTCAACAATATGTTCAGAATTTGATCTAGGTACTATTATGTTATCGGTGGTCATTTGAATACACAGAAAGGTCAAGGTCGACAATATCATCAATGACGTTGTCACTCGATTCCTTTTAATTCCAGTAATTGATCTCAAGATCACTTGGTTTTGAATTTACATTTTGCACTGTTGCTTGTTGTATCGAGAATAAACACCCAGAGCACGCCCGATAATAGGTGCTAGCCCTAAACCCCAAACACGAACCAATGTCTAATGCAGTTGCTCCAAAGGTCCCCAGATGGATGAAATAAGATTTAGCTGAGATTGGACAAGGAACGGAAAAAGTAGATGAGAGGTCCCAATCCCAATTGGAGTTTCATTTTTCCACTCCGGTTCGGGTATTAAACTCGGGTGCAATCCATCCATACCAAATAACCAAGTGCATACGAAGGTTTCAAAGTTTGTTGGTTGAACGAAGTACATAGGTACCTCGTCATCCTATTTCAAGCCAAAGCGTCTTGCATGATCCCATCTTACTAACAACAAGCTGGAGAGCAGCGTAGAATACAATGGACCCTTCAAGCCCGTCTTGATTGTTGGGGATTGAAAGACGTGCGTGTCTCCGTCTGCTTTCCTCGTCAGTTGGTCCTCATTGTTGGAACCAAGTGGAACTTTCCGAGATTTGTTGGGGGTTCTGCCACTAAAAATCAACTCGGATATTTTTTTTGCCTTCAAATTCAAGCCAGCTGCTTCAGCTTCTGTAATACCTACTACCTACATTGAAGAAGATTGAAATCAAACCTTCATAAAGTTTTTTTTCTTCGCTCTCTCGTCTTTTCACACTCGTGGAAAGTGAGGGTTCATAAAAATTATGCTGGTGTGATTCCTGGCTTTGATTCGTGTTGTTTGCTCTGATTTTTTGACAGTTTGTACCATTTTTTGCTCCAGAGCTAGTTAACATTTTTTTGCACGTGGCATAAATTAAAGGTCTGGCTGGAAAACCCTATTTAGCGGTGTCTAATATACCATACACCGTTTGTATACTGTACTGTGTTCCCGTAAATAACCGGCAAAATGTTGATCTGCATCGCAACCTTTGTGAATCCGCTGGACTATGTCGGCGGGGCCTACCCGGTGGTGGTCATGGCTCCGAATCCGGACACGACCGAAATACCCATCCCATCCATGTCTTGCTCCCCGTCAAGGTAATTTTCTAAATCCATGTCTCTTTCAAATATAAATTAGGTGCGGCTCTGAGCAATTTTTCATATTTTTTTTATTAAAGGTCAAATCTCCGTCCCTATATCCGTTCCGCCGCCCGCTATGACTTTATGGTCGATAACCTTTAGATCTTTCACTATTTGAATCCTATTCCTTTATCATGAACCGAGCCTCCATGTCACCTTGTCAAAGGAGGAATATTAACAATTTAAAATATGTCCAGTCTTCAATTCTTCCATTTGAATAGGGGCATAATAACTATAAATATTTATATGACTGGCCTGGCTTGAAGCTATCTCGATAGCTGTAGCTGCCAGCTTATCATCTCGCTCGTATGGAGTAATGCATTCGACTTTCAATATGAAATATGAGCCGAACGGCTTATCCGTTCTTTCATCTGATCAGCCTCATCAATCTTTCCATAGTATCTTCCGACCTGTTGTTATAGGTATGCATGTGTATTGGATTTGAATATTTTCTCTAATGTATGAAACTTCCAATTTGAATGAATATCCAATCCAAGCCAGCACTAATGCTGAAACCATGTATAGGTAAGTCTGGAATTACAATTACGGCTTAGCCATCTCCACTATGGAATATGTAATGCAATTAGTCCGCTTATTTCCCTGTCCAGATATTGCATTGGGTTATTTCTTTCTTATGAAGTCTGTGTGTGGCCTAGAATAACAATGAGATGTAAGATTAAGTTGTTTTTCTTGAAATTGAGCCTGGAAATATTGCAGTGCATAGATATAAAACGCTTCGAAACTTCGAAGGTTACATTGTTACACCTTAGAGCTTATTTTCATGGATATACCCTCGTTAAAGCTTATTATATCAATACTCATAAAATCCTAATCAGTATATGTATGTATGTATGTATGTATGTGTGTATGGAGTACGATTATGATT